>JAQIWH010003347.1:0-20338 GCA_034695005.1 Cryptops parisi | reverse complement strand
TATTCGTGCAAGAAGTTTAAAACTGTCCATAAACATCAAAGTAAGTTCAGATCTTTAAACGCATTTTCCTCGAAATTGTAAGAATGTTACTTAACACCCTTTTACACCAGGCCCTTCAATTATATCATGTTGTTTGACAATGTCAACATGGTAGATTGGGTTTAATTTAATTCTTAGTAATGGTATGTACTTTTAAAAAAAATATTATTGTATAATTAAGAGACGGTGTACCAATGGCAGTTAAATTTTAAATAAACAATCTGAGATTAAAATGAACTCGAAGTTACAATAAATTTGCACCGACTCAGCAGGAGATTCAATTCCATTCCATAATCATGACTAGCGAGATGATTTATTTCGGTTACAATTAAAACTAGAAAATTTTGAAAAGTTTCCCCAATTGACATTAAACCTTAACGTTCTGAAACACAAAAAAACAAACATAACTTTAAGCTCTTCGGGTAATTTAACTACCGTTGATACGACTAGCTTTAATCCATATTTGTAAGAAAGCACATTTGTCACCTGTTTTCTGCACTATCCAAAGACTGCAGAGCCATAACCTTCCCGGATGAGACAGTGGGTGACAGCAAGTCAGGAATGACAGATTCGTCCTCATTGTACGGTTGCAGGTTTTTACGACTTTCTTCATCGGCCGTCAAAATCTCCGCCTGATCCAACGCTTTTTCGGACTCCGATGTCAACAAAGCACTTGGAGAAAACTTCGGTGCGGTAGAAGATCGCTCGATTGCAAGTAGCTGACCGGGGTCATCACCTGGGAACAGTGATGGCTTTTGTGAAGCTGACCCAATGGCAGGATCCGGGGTCAGCAGTTCACTTGCAAGTTCCGATTTGCCAGCGCCGCAATCGCGAACCACCCGAAGTAGCAAATTGTAAGCGTAGATGTTGGGACTGATATGCTTTAGGCTGAATTTCCTCCACGCCTGTAAAGATTCAAAACAAAGACATTAGGATGGATAGTTCTACTCACGAGCGCTGAACATAAATCGCGTTAAGAGATGACGTACAGCGTTGGTCAATTAAGGTTCTACGCCGTTTCCTTCATCAAAACAAACGGCGAGAGAGCTCTACCAATAAATCGTGACCAAACTCAATCCAGTAGTCATTTGGCAAGCGAGAGTTGAATATAAATCGATCTGCTCATCTCCCCCATCCATTCCCTAAGACGCAGTCTCTCAGTTCCATCTGGCAGTCGTTTGGCATCCGTCAATCAACAATTTTCGCGAGGGTCCCCCCTCCAAAAAAATAAAAACGACGCCAGTCACCGCCCAATTCTTACCCTATCTCTGCTGGCTAGGAACGAGTCTCGATTTGTCAAATACATGACACGTGACGACCATTTGGCAGGTTGCCACTCACCCTTCTCAACATCGGAGGTCGTAAATAAACCAAATGACTTCTTCAAATACGTGGTGGTCATCACCGAAGACTTTCAAAGTCTACCAGAAGTAGCGGATTTTAAGAAATTCGACCAATGAGTGCAAAAGCACACAGGAAGGACAAGAATACTCCCAAAATGGTCCTTTTCCCAAATGCCAGATACCGTTACCCAAGTATATTTTTTTACCCCCACTTCTTTCATCCTGATGGTTTTGCGCCTTGTTTGTGGGCAGCTTGAGCAAACGCAGGATTTCCACACGCACGCGAACGCACACACAAAAACACACACAAGACAAGCGATGATGGATGGTCCGTGGCAAAGTGACTGCACCAACAAACCAAACCCAATTTAGGCTGCGATTTTCTTCCTAGGATGACATTGCAGTGCAAAACTGCTCTATACGTTCGTTGCCTCAAATCTTAACCTCGCAAGATTTACGCGTCTCCGTCGTCGTCGTTCAATTTTTCAAACGTCACAACTCGTGCATAAAGTTTAACCATCGATTCGGGTAGCTGCGCAGCCTGTCTAATATCCTCCGAGCATACACCGAATCAAGTTGTGAAAAAAACATCATTCAACATTGAAAATGATGTACAAGGTTAAACCGGCATTAAGTTGAGATTGTAACCCACAGAGTTCCAAGAACACAGTCGCACTAATGTAAAATGTAACACTGCAGTAGGCTATAGCAGAATCTCCTTAAAATTGGTTACATAACCATTAAAGAACAATTTTAATGTAATAGTGCTTATGTTCGACGATTATAATGAAACCAAACATACAACTAATCACCGAACAAAAAATATCTCCAAATGTAATACAGGGTACTTGCAATAGATGACCACTTTTTAGAAGTTCCATGCAAACTTAAGTGAGCTAACGTCAGTTAAAGAAAAAGTACAAACGAAAAAAACAAACAAAACAAACCAAAAACACGCTGAAAAATATTTTGTACCCCTTAAAGCCAAGGAGCAGTTTAACGTTTAAAGGAATTTTTGTGCGGATGGCATCGTTGTTTCAAAACAACCATCATGCCATCTGCACAACTCCTCCTACATCTCATGTACCGTTCGAGTGGTTACGTTTTACATACCATCATGGTCACAAAATTACAACCAAGTGAAAAGTGGTTCATTTATCGCAAACACCCTACACATGTACCAGTAGCTACACTTGAAAACTTTAATCCGCATTTTCATTATAAATTACAATGAAGATAAAACTAAGGTAAGAAGAAAAAAAAACAGTGGTACAAATTATCAACACCAACTGAGAAATTGTCTGTGGGGTGTGGTTTTCTGTGTTGTCCTGTTTTTTGTTTTTCCGGTTATATGTGAAAAACCGTGATCAAGAGCCTTTATGAGAAAGAAGGCGAAACGTTGGTTTTGATAATTTGTACCACCCGGTCAGTTACTTGGGGGCAAGTGTTTGGTTTTATTCTTACCTTAGTCTTATCTTCATTATGTATTTGAGGGTGGGAAAGTTTAAAGTTTAATATCAATTATACTTACCTTAAAAACCTCTCATACAAAATTAATACAAAACACACTAATGGGTTTGCACCAGGTTATCTAAACATTCAACACTGTGTACATTTCAACGTTTAACAGCTATTTAAACATTTACTTTTCGCAAACATTGTAAAGTACACTCGAGTTTATTGCTGAATTATGTACCAAAGGTTTAAAGAGCGAATACTTCCCATAGTCCTATATATATATATACATAGAAAGTACTTAATGTATGCGGATTCCTTAATTACGATTTCACTTCTACACAACGAAAGAAACACCTTCAGATGTTCGTTTATAAGCGATACAATTTTGCTCTTATGCGGTTTCATGTGGCGATACACAACTAAACACGTGCCACCTAACGAGGGTTTCGATTTATGCGACTTTTGCATAAAACATAACTAAATATAATGGAACCTTTATGTACTCTACACACCCAACATTGACATAACCTAATAACGAAATGAAATTCATTGAACTAAATTTGTAACTAAATTCAATAAGACGCAATAGGTTTAATCGCGGTTGATATTTTTTTGTACTAAAAAGATTAAAACCTATTGAAAAGATGTCTCCTCGCACCCTCAAAAGTTAGGAAAGGTTCTAATGTAAAACGGGGTTTTTTCACCCCTGCATAAATATTCATGGTGCACTACGGAAACGTTCCTTATTAATAAAGTGGAAAAAATCATGACAATGTGCACTTAAGAGATTATAGTTTCCATGCAGCAAAAAAAAATGGAAAAAAATTAATCGCAATTCCTTTATTTTTTCATACTCCTCCTGGTAATTTTTATTAAGCATTTTCCGAGTAATAAACCTTCCAGCTAATAATAACGACCTCTCTTTTTATTTTTACCCCCCTTTTAACTTGAAGTACCTACGAAAAAGTTCCAATCTAGAAACCATTCAAAATATCATTAGTTGAAGAAGAGGAGAAAAAAATCGCAGCGATTTCCATTTAAGGTTCTTATAACATTTTTTCTTCATATTGTGCAACGAAAAAGTGCCCACTTTTTAAAGAGAACATTTCGAGTGATAGTTTCATATGAATTTGTAACGTAACTTTAAAAACCTACATTCCACACGACTGAAATGGGCGATTGAACACATCAATCATGAATAAATATTTTCAAAACATTGTGCTGGAGTACAGTGAAAATTCTATTCATGAAGCACACAATCGATTTAAAAAGAATTTTTTTCACGTCTGTCTGTTTGTGGGCGCATGATGAAAAAACGAATTAACCGATTTTCATGAAACTTGGTATGTAAGATGGAGTAGCTTTTGCAGAGATTATAAACTATTAACTATGATAAAGGTTTTATTGAGATGCCGAAAAATCCGACTTTTGTTCCCCCTCCCCAATATTAAGTTTCTATTTATGATTACCTGTACTTTGGCATCGTTAGGTAGAGGTTGTTAAGAACGAAGCTTACTTCTTTACACTCGCGTTGTTATTGTTTCATTGAAAATGTGCAGAAATTCTGCTCTGCACGTTTTCAAACCAGTAGCAAATTTAATCAAAATAGCTTGTTTTCAATCGATTCATTGAAAACGTGCAGATTTCAGCGTAAAAAAGCACGTTTTCAAGCGATTGTTAATGTTACGGCAATTATAATCCAGGCGTTCTATAGAAAGACAAGCCTGCTTTAAGCGATGTATGAAGTTAGCAATGTATGAAATTAACATATGAAATAGTTACGTTAAGCAAGGATGGGGGTTAGGTTTAAAGTTAGGCCTACACGTATGTTTTTAAAGAAATGTTGACAATCTAAACAAGGTGTGGTTATTTCCTACTTTTCCAAAAAGCCTAGGCATTCTATACATTTAGGCATTCCATAGAATGTTTATATTCCATGCATTGCTAGCAGCATTAATATCATATTAATTACAAATAACTCGCGAATGAAAGAAACGAATAATACATCGAGAATGTAAAGACTATAGAATTGTCTTATTGCAAATAAGCAAACTTACAAGTACACCAACGAAAGTTCACGTCGGGTTTTTCGGATAGTAATATATATATAAATAAAATGGAAAATTGCTCCAAACATTGTGACATCGCATGCATTGTAAAACCAGGATTTTCCCCGGTGAACTATAAGATATAAAAACGTCAGGATAATGGAGATTTCTGGCTAAGAACGTCGAATCCTATACACACACGATATCACGTTCTTTTATACGAGAAAGAAAAACTGTTCGCATAGCGAAACTGCACGTTCATCTTATACGAGAGATGAATTTAAATACTTCTTAATGTATTAGATCTTTTTCTTTTGCTTCTACTCTTTTGGGAATACAAATGGACACCCTGGTTTCACCTCCAATTCTAAATACAAAGTCGTACTGTAGTCCAGTCCAAACTTTGACGAAAGACCACATCCGACCTTTGCCGATTCTAAGACCATCGATGAACACGTCTGCTAATAATCACTTGCGCTAGGAAGGAGATTCGGCAATGAGAAACCGGAGACCATTTGCCTAAATAAACAATCAAATATCATTCCCATCATCATTCGTCACAGACTGAAAATGGAATAATCGATAGCGATAACGATCTAGCTGGTAGATTATTTATAGCGTTCATTTGGAACCCAGCTTGACTCCTGGTGCTTGCTCGGATGGTCACCAACTTCCAATTTTCCAACCGATGGTTGTTTTAATTCTACATTTCAACATGTGAATTTCGCAAAGACACCGCTACATATTCTGGAAATGAAATCCTGGATTTGCATTTCCATGAAAATTCAATTCCGGAATCTCATTACCCATCAGCGGAATCTTTTGACATGAACTTCAAAAGACTTAAAAAAAAGAAAAACAAAGCCCCCCTCCCCACAGGGATCTCGCCTAATGGAATAAATAAGAATTTCATCTACCATCAATTGGAAATGCGAGAATTAGTTACTTATGTGAAATAAAAATAATGATTTGTTAATTCAAAAGCTAGGAAAGTCGAAGCTGGCAGACGCTGTATTTTTTGGTGCTAAACTGTTTTCGCGAACAACTTTAATGTTTAACTCAATTTAAACAGAAAAAAACATCGTCATTTTAAAGAAAATTCCCATTATTCTTATAATATCCACATTTTTGTCACTTGGGCAAGAGTTCTACTAAAAAATCAGTTTACATTACTGATATGCTTTAAACACCCGATTAAATCCATTAGACTACCGTACCGTAAAAAATCTCGATTATCCGAAATTTCCAGTTTATCCGAATTAGGTGATTCAATATAAAAATCGAAAAATCATCGACATTAACGATACCTATAGATATAATATATCAAACAAATGGTTGTAAGTTAATACTGTACATATTTTCAATACCAAACGGGCATATACATTTTCGTATTATGCGAATTTTCGTTTATCCGAAATAGTCTTGGTTTTCCTATTACAAAATGATAATCGAGTTTGTAGCGTATTAAACATTCCAATATCCGCAAACGTACGTCAATCATTGGAATCGTATCAATCGAAATCGAACCATATACAATATAAATGTACTGCGTTTCTAGTATATATGAAGTACAGTATAGGCTAGCTCCGACATTGAATTGAAATTCTGGATGGGTTTCCATAATTAGAAAACTTTTCGCAAACAAGTTACTTTCAAGAAAAAACCCAGTTAAACTTTGTTTACTTTTGAAAAAAAATATAAAATAAACACACGATTAAAAAAGAACTTACAGACTAAAAGAAAGCCAAAGATGATGAAAAAAAAAGTATATAAAGTACCACAAAGTTACACGGATGAAAGTTGCGTTGGGCAAAATGAAAGAAAAATCAAAAGAAAAGACGATGATGCGTATACATACATACAGAAAATTACACAAAATTAGCAAAAGTTATACGCAAACACTTAAGGGTAAAAGAAAGTGCTCGGTGTCGATTTGTTGAAAGAAACCCATGAAACCTCTTTTTTTTTGTGCCTAGGCGTTGCCGTCATCAGCTTAATTACACCATCTTCTGAAACGCCTAATTAGGACAAAACGCAATTGGTGTATCAACAAACAGAGTGGAGAGGGGGGAGGGGGAAGAAAAGGTAATTTTCAACGCGCTGCATGCACACGCAAGGCGTTGTTACTACTGATGTATATGGATGACGCCTTTGCATCAGCTTAGAGCTTCCTGATGAACTAATTTAACACCGAAAAAAAAAACAATTTCAAAAACAAGGAGGAGGATCGCGTGTCGTTAACAAGTCCTGGCTGTAAAAGGTGCCAACTAATGAAAATGCCTTCGTCCCGACGAAAATCTCCAAAGGGTTTTTCAAAACCGTAGCGAGACGAGATTGGCCCGAAAGGCGCCACTTTTTATTGGTTGCACGCGCTACTTCGCGAAGGGACCTTTCCAAGACCTTTGAATGGCAAACTGATTATTGCTCTTCAAACAGTATTCGATACATACGGTGGAATCCGGTTATTGTGATCACTTTAGAACTTTGGGTAACGATAGCCGGCTGATAACATTACACAATGGAAATAAACCATTAAACATTGTTTTGGAACCGACTGATAATGATAATAATAGCCGATTGATTACATTATCCGTGATTATAATGAACTGTATATATGTATAAACTCCCATCTGTGTGTCATAAACGTTTTTTGTAGCATCCTGTCACTAGATGGAGATGGTCGGTTGTAAACGTAAAAAGTACATTTATGTTAATTTTGTAGCTATGACTCTATGTAGTTATGAATTAATGTTACTAATCTCATGCATCCGTGCTACAGCACATGTTTACTTCTAGTATATACTGTATCACTATATAATAGTTACCCTAAATAACGCGCGAAACGTAACGCACTGGGGTTTCTATCGATGTAGCGTAACCCACCGATTTTGCATAAGTTTGTGTTAGCATTTCGATGGTAATGCTATCGATACCACACGGAATGTTTACATAACTAGATTCCCCGTGGTTACCATACCTACCACGGGGGTTACATTCTAGTATTTATATAGGAAATATATCGACTCGGCTAGATTATCTTTTCAAAAGCGCCAAATTCGCAAGGGCCCCGTTGTACGCATCGCCCTGTGTTAGCGTGTTGAAACAGGAGCGAAAATACCAGAAATAAAACGAAAATGGCGGTGCGGTAGGTGGCACAGGTGTGTAATTGAAACAAGTTCCCAGTGACTTAAGTTGTGCTAGGGATCGTAAACGAGGTTCTATGACCTGCGAAAATGGTGCATGTGCAAACCAGCAAGGTCGTTACGGTGTTGGCCTCTTCAAGCCCCATGCGTCTAATTGGATTCTTGGACCAAGAAGAGTTTTGCTAGCCAAAGACCAAAAGAGAATTGCACCACGAATCGGCTTCATAATGAACAAAATGCAGTTTGCAGCGAATTGCAAAAGAACGAAAAACAACAACAAACAAAACGCAGATAAGATTAGATAACAACAATGCGCCCGATCGCGTTATTTCCGGGAAAAGTTTTGTGTCGGCAATGAATGGGAATCGGTTAATTTCGTAAATGCGCCATCTTTTCTCATTAAAAATTGCAGCTAGGCTTAAACGAGGAGTGCTCTTTACATCTCATAAACTCTTAATCACCATAATGTAATCACCGTTGTTTGCATTAAGGAAAGACTTTGAAATTGTGAAATCGAATATCAATTATTAGTGCAGGGATTTCCGCGAGTTCCAGTTAAATAGCTTAATTCTACAGTACAGGTAAACAAAAGTTAAATATGTTGTTAAATGTTAAAATGTTAAACAGGCTGTTTGTATAATTTTACTATTTTGAGAATAAGTGCTTTCACGTTAAGCCTAGTCTACAAGTAACTTCTTGTCGTCAGTTCTACATGATCATGTCAAATTGCACAATGGCGTGTGGACGGCAAGTTTGACGAATTGCATGAACTGAATAAGTAGTGTGGACGCATTTTTTGCGTCAGTCTTATCTGTCAAACTGATCTCTTCATGCCAGACAGACGACAAAACGTTACGTGTAGACCAGGCTTTATGTGTGTTTTGTTATATGTAACTTTCGATAAATTTTAAGCACTACTTAACCACAGTCACCCATTGACTTTTGTATTGTTTCCACCAAAATAAAATTACAATCTACTACTATATATGATTATAAATTAATATTCACGACTGATATGAATTTCGTACTATGCGATTTAAATGTCACGAGAGAAATCTTCCCAGATGCTCATTATAAGCCAGAAACTTTCGCTATTATGTGACGAAAGGAATCTCTAATGCTACAGATATACAATACATTAAAAATTCGGTATTATGCGATTCTGTGATGTACTGCACAAATGAATTTACATTCTGTACCAGCCTATTTTTCCACCACAAGTGCCAAATCGTTGTTAGAAAATACAGCTGAACTGAAACTTCACACTGGGGTAGTTTGCTGTAGTTATTTCCATTTTTATGATAAATTTCAATATAGGCACGTTTTCAATTTATGCGATATGTTCTGAATAAACAATCCTCGCATAAATCGAGGAGACCATGTGTTACAAACGTCATTTGACAAATGCGTTCCTGCAATACTTCTACAATGTAGAGAAGCCTACTGCGTTCATGCACAGTTTCGGGTGAATGACAAGGGAGCTTCACTGCACTGTTCACGAGTCGAACAGAAAAGCTCAAGGGGGAGCTTTCCTGAGTGAGAAGTAATATCCAGTTTTTAACCTTTCGTCCGGTATTTTGATTGTCACAATTGAGTGGGGCGCTATTGTGTAACAATCTTAAGCAATTTATGCCTGTGCGTCAATCCCTATACCTAGCGGTGTTACCGATTTATAGATAAGATTCGCAATGTTTAAATTCCTATCTCGTAAAGCAAGCATAAATGGCAGATCGATTATTTTCGTCTTGCTCAAACTGGTGCGGATTCGATGTAAGCAATTTCCCGGCTAATTTCACATGAGCCTCGTGCAACAAAGCAACTGTTGGCAGGCAAAAGCGGAGACAAGTGTCCACCTAACCTTCCGCTCACCTTAATGGTCATCTGCCAATATGGGAACTATGTCACCTGTCACACTGAAATTGAACGTGAAGGACCAACCAGCTGCTGCCCAGACACGTGTCACCCAACAAACGGATAATTGTTTCCGCTTTCGATTTTGCTGTCAACGTGTCCTTCTCACGACGCAAAGAACGCGACATCTGCACTGTTAAGTGACCATCTCATTAAGATTTTACTAACCAAGTCTGTCCGTCATCGCTATACTCGAATTAAGCAATTACAACAGGGGATGCAATTATCTTAAACTCGCTTATCAACAACGTGTAAATTTACATAGCCACTTAAAATTAAACAGATTCTGTCGGGGGTTGGCAATTGTCGTTTGATTTTGTCCCCCATCACTTCGACACCTGGAATAAACTAATTACCCAAACAGGAAAGTTGCTTGTTACAAACCAATCGATTACTATTACTTTTCGTGGTTCCGTTTTAATCAATGACAACAAAGAGGATGCGCGAGGTATCGATTCGAAAATGCAAATTAACTTCGTTTTCGGCTGTCGCTATCACGTTCAAAATCTCATTAACGCCAAATCGACCAAAGGATGTAGGGAATAGAAAGATAAACTAAAAAGAAAAAATGGAAGAAATTTGTTCAACGTTTAGGAATGTCCTAATATTTCATTCCGACCTACGCTTCTTGGGAATGCTGTCTTTACTTTATCTCGGCTAATGAGATCGACGAGAGATGTTGCAACTTGGACTTTTTGACGATTCCCACTGCGCCAAAAGCCAATGGTGAAATCTCAAGGCTGGAACAGACGACAGTTGCTTAGCAACAACATCACCAACGGGGATGGGGATAGGACATGACGTCACTGACAAGGCTATATTGTATCCCGGTTCAAATGTCAGGGTTAAGAAAAATTAAAAGACCTCAAACGATGGCAAAAAAACAACAACATAGAGCGTTTAGATCTCCACAGTGCAATGCGTGACATCAAGTGTTAAATGACTTTACTCAATGACAAACTTTTTTATATAACTCCACTTTTTTTATTAATAAGATGGTTACCATTAAGTGGGTAAAAATGTCCACAAGGATACCATTTTTATTTCAACAAAAAGTAAAGACCATGTCGTTGCGGAAAACAAGAAAAAAAGATAACGTTCTAAAGATGTCCGCAGTGGGATGCATGATATCAACGTGTTAAATGATTCACCTCAAATAAAAACACAACTTTTTTTTAAAAAAAATAAGAGACGGTTACCACTAAGTGAAATGTCCACAAGTACAGCATATTTGGTTTAAGACCCAAGCACGTGGCTAAAGGGCGATAGTGGAAAAGTCAAGGAAAAGGAAGCCACGAAAGGAAATTGGAAGCGGAGATTAGTTAACCAGACAACTAAGCAACACAGTGTCTATTTGAGAATGACCTTTACAACCTCCACACAACTAAGCAAGACAGTGTCTATATGAGAATGACCTTTACAACCTCCAGACAACTAAAAGTTACAAATTCAATTTTCCTATAACAACTTCGCGAATTTTTCATGAATGGCCAATTTCTCAAGATAAACAAAACAAGAAGCACTAAGAAGCTAGTATCTGGATGGAAACTGGAAGAAGTGGATGGAAACCGACTACTATCGTGTATTCCAGTTAGACAGTACTGTAGAAAAAAAATGTCGACGGGTATAGTATTTTAGTACTTTATAACCATTCTGTAATATATCCAAGTAAGTATAATTGAAATAATCAATTAATTTCATATCCAACGTTATAAAATGCATATGTCTGTCGGCAATGAATGTTTCCATGATAAGTTAAAACGCTAACAACTATTCGAACAATGTGGCCACTTGTACAGTGATTAGCTGTGCAGAGAGTTCCAAAGCTTCAAAGTCATTTTTCGGTTTGTGGTATACATCTATACATGAAACATCCACGAATTGAAAATGAATTTATAATACATATGAAATTAAACACGATAGATATTTCAATTATACTTTGCTGCACAGCCGATCAGTATACAGGTAGCAACATTCACGCTGCTCTAATAGTTTAATACACAGATAAATTTTGTAATATATTTGTTTATTGTAAACTATCTCTATGAGATGTGAATCTTGAAAAAAACAAACAAAAAAAAACGTTACCGGTAACACATACACCAATGAATGAACACACTTGATGTGAATTACCAATGTACTATACATCATTTACAACACCGATTTCAAACCCAAGTCACGCTTATTTCAACTAGAAATCACACAACCAACTGAATTACGTTCGGACGCGTCATTTTACGTTGACATTGCACGTGAAACTCGACCATTTACTTAAAAAATAGATTTCCAAGATTTTCGTTTTCGCAAAATGAAAGAAATTGAGAGAGAGAGAGAAAAAAAAATCAATTTTGTTATCGAGATTGAGATGGAAGTTTAAAATTTTCTTCGTGTCCATCACCAAGATGACGCACACACTCTTATCGGCGTGGAAAACCAACTTACTACATATTCGAATCATTGAACGATCAATATTTACCTAACATTTTCATCACCATCATCAACTACAAAAAATAAAAAATCCATTTCAATTTACATCCATTCCAATTTCGTGACTGCAATATTCGTGTAAGCTTTACGCTTCTTTTTCCTTCTCAAAAGTAAATTTGTTTTCAGCACTTCCCAATGCAGTCTACAAAACAACTTCACCTGAACCTTTCCGATAAGAGAAGAAACGATGTACAAAATAGCGAGTCCTTAACTTTGCATAGCTTTGCAAATTGGTACGCCATACTAACAAAATGATAATAAGAGGACCAACCAAAAAAAAAAATAGATTGTGCCAAAAATAGGTTTTTGTAAGTTTTTAAGAAACAAGGAGAAAAAGACATTCAGTCAGTTGGTGTTGGAAGACGGCCAACCATTTTTACAAGAAACAAGAGTTCGTTATTTTCGTTTTGGCTCCGCGAGTCGAGTCGTACGGGGACTTCCATATTATACGTTATAGTACTACTACGAGTAGAAGTAATATCGAACCACGCGCTACAACAGCCATCCAGAAGAAAACTGTCTTGCCGATGATTCTGTCCAATACACAAAAGCGGCTCATTTGCTCGCTCGAGCGACAACCGAGCAGACAGTCTCCTTTGAGAAATTTCCACGAAAAAAGAAAAAAGAACATAGGGCTTGGCAGCTAGTACAGTGAAGAAAGAAAAAGTTACATTTATAACACCTATAGTGTGTTAAAGTTATTTCTCCAACAACGATAGCAAAAAATTTTATGATTCAGAATACCAAAATTTGAGGTTCCCCTCGTGTCACTACTTGGCGACCAAATGAGATGTATTTAAAATATCCGGCTATTATGATCACTTTGGGACTAGTGCTTTCTGAAAACAATAACCGGTTGATAACATTAAACAATGAATATATACCGGTAACATTGAACAGTGTTTGGAACAAACCGATTATGATAACAATAGCCGATTTTGAATAAAAAACAAGAATTGAAAAAAAAATTCTTGTCGCAGCCTGGAATCGAATCAGAGACCTCTCGTATACGCGACACGATGCTCTAAACACGCTGAGCTACCCGGACAGATGAATTGCATTGTCCCTTCGAAATTTGCCGTTTTGAACTTAATTCTAAAAAATAACCGATTGATAACATTATCCGTAATCCAGATTACACTGTAAACGTTTCAATGGCAGAGATCATACGAATATTACAGTAGTAGAAAAAAAGATTAACCCAAAATATCATAATATACATAATCTGCTCCTCAAAACTTCAATTAGTCGCATTCTGCATGTACACCATTCAAGTGTCTACCAAACTAAAACCGGTCAAACTTTATTGTCAAACACATTTACAATCATTTTGAAGGATATTTTTCTATAAAGAAAGGTTACTAATGAATCATGAAAAATAATACAAGTTCTATACCCATAATCTGTATAAACATACAGTATAGGTAAATGTACTGTTCTTGAAACATTCATTTAAAATTCACCTTATTTCCTCAACATAAGACGTTTGACGTTTTATTTTAGGAGCACCCTATCATAGAATGTCAGCAAAAAGTTAGGGACTTTATAGAAACCCAGTATTCGGTTTGATGACTAGAAACGGAAAGGTGAAAATGCGTAATCAAAATTCACACAGCATGAGTACACATTGTTGTGGTCGAAAGCAACGCACCGTTGTCTTACGACCCGAGGTTAGATTGCAAACATCGAATAAAAATAACTAAGAAAAAAACAAACTATATTCTTACCTCAATAGCAAACCTAAATCCCGTCTCTTTATCCTCGGCACAAGCCATCAACATGAATGATAGTGTTTCATCGCTAAGCCTCAGCTTCTTGGCCACCATTTCGTCAGCCAGAGCAAACACAGTTTCGAGATCTCCACAGCGGCCGAACGCTACGAGCAAAAGTAAATAAAATAAAAATTTGATCGTCAATATTCCAAGTACGTTTTGTGTGTGTGTGTGTGAGAATGAAACACCACACGACGACATACCTTTCATCATAACATGGTAGTGGATGACGTTGTGCACGTGTCCCGTTTCTTTCATTTTGCTTCTCAATGTTTGCGCTCGTCTCAGCCCATCTTTCCAAGGCGAATTGGCGCAGGCATTGAAAAGACCTGTGTAAGTCGCATCGCTTGGAGTCATTCCTCGATCTCTCAACTGCAAAATTAATAAAAAAGAAATAGAAGTTCCTCGTCAGAAGATCCAGATAATTATTCGCATTATTATTAATTTAAAAATACAATTACAAAAAAATCGATAAACATTATTCTTCATTCATATCAGATGTCTATTTTTTCACTCTTTTAACGTAAAAGACAAACTCATTTTGTTAAAAATGAGTTCGTACACAAATACCCTCTCATGTTTCGAAATACAGTTATGTCTCTTCAGAAAATGTTCACCCTCTGACATTTTTTTTTTAATATTGACCTCAAAGAGAGATAATCTGAGCTGATATATAATAGAACAAGTTAAACTTTCATAGGTAACATAACTGTCTTCTGTAGGACCATTGTATTTATTGCACAACTTCACTTGCTACTGAGTATATATAAAAAAAAATTGGTGGAAATTCGCCCTGGTGGATCTTTGAATTATGGACGCAACAAAAAGATTCAAAAATAGCAAAATCGCGAAATCAGCTCAAACGATTAACAGTTTTTTTCGCAAAAAATCATCCTCTCATATGCCATCCAATTTTTTAAGACCTAACATCACAATCAGTCATGTTTCTACAACAACATCTGAACAGTCTTTTTCTGATGTCAATATGTACTATGTAACCCAACAGCTTCGTTAATCGTATCTCTTGTGCTTTACCCAATCACGAAGCAGTTTGTTCACATGGTACAAACATACTGACCACTAAAAATGGCTATTCACGTAATGTCGGAGAGACATGACTGATCGTGACATTTGGTTTTTTTTTAAGTTTCTAGATCCCCCTCCCCCTTACAACACACTGAAAAAGTTTCAATTTTAAACCTGTTTTTATATTTTTTTTAATTTTTGATATTTACAGTATGATATTTTAGTAATTTATTTGATTAAGTATTGGCTTCTAGGCGTTGTTTATTATATTCTTTCATTACAATTTTCGACAGATATGATTTTACAAAACGTTTCTTTTGAAACAAGTTTTCGATCTTTAAAGTAAGCAGCAGCTAAACCCAGATGAAAATTATGAAGAAGAAAAAAATACAATTTTCTTTCCAAAGCCTCGTTTTCACTTTAATCTAATTTGAATGTGGAAAGCCCACGAAACTTCATTAGCTCGGAAATCTTATTCAATCTCGCAAAACTTTTTTTCCTATTTCGCTCACTAGTTTTAAGCTCTCCATTAATTTCATATTCAGTTTCACCATAAATTCAAAGAGCCAAAAAAATAAAAAATTTAAATTTCAGGTCACACCCTCCCCCCCCCCCCAGAAAAAAAATGAATAAATTTTGTGATAAAATTGTTTTTGTAATTATTTCTCTTCACTTTTAAAAAAAACAAGCATTGAAGGAGTTCACACAATTTATTTTTGGAGAAAATAAATTCTAAAGTTGCATTTCATCATGTAAAATTTCATGACAACGTTGATACATCATGAGCGCTAATTCACACCGATGAATGACTTTTTTAATCAAGAAATGTCTCATTTCACTAGTTGATATAATCGAAAAGCTAAAAATAAATTATAAAATAAAAAAAGGGGGGGGGGAGAGGAACCATAAATTTGTGTTTATCAGCTTATTTTTATCAGATTTGATGAATGCACAGCGAAAACTGTGATGAATCGCGCTCTCTCTTTTAAGTAAGAAAGCCTCTTAAATTTTCTTACTCACATTACTCACATTTTCCATTAGTCAAGCAAACGAGTTTCAAATCCATATTAAAACAAGACAAAAACAAAAGATAAAAAGACCTCTCCGAATACCGAATGTCAACTACATCATCACTACAGATTACAGTAGTTGACACTATCCACATGTTTGTTGTACATGGAGATTTCGATTCATGCGAGTTCCTTATATGCCATTTCTCTAAATATGATATGTCGTATTCTCGATCCTCATTGGATTGTTTTGTGTTAAATAAAAATAAAATAAAATATGCATAAATGCTAAACAGAATGTGCGAAATACGAAGTAAGATGTTCAAGTGAGAAATGCGAAACAGTATGTGCGATATAATATGCCACGAAAATCCCGTCTCGTATGCTAAACGAACAAATTTCGCCATTTTTATGCGAGTTTGTGCAGTAATGCATAAGTGACTGTCGAGAATGGAAGTTGTCAAAAAATTCAAAGTTATCTGAAAAAAAAAATACTTCTAACATCATGACACGAGGATATTAAATTCACCAAATAATTTAGTAGAACCATTAGGTGGACCAAGAACTTTAATAGCCAAAGCAAACATTCCACGTTAATTGAAAATACCATCAAAAAACACCACGAGACATCAGTACATACAAACTTTTACCAAATTACCAAATAATTCTGAAAATCACTAAATGAAACGAGACTATTACTGTCAATTGAAAAAAAAAGTGTAAATCTAAAAGTTTACCGTACTATTGCCGAGTTAGTTCACTATTTTTTAACAACAAAATGGAAACCCTACTGTTAGAGAAAGAATGTGCACAGAGATACAATCACTACAAGAGTTGTCAAGTGACAACTCCGAAGTCCAGAGGCTTCTCTATGACGCGTCAATGAACAAAGCTCGTTGTAAGAATTGTGCTTGTTGAAGATAGATTTTATTTTTAGAACTGGTCGCCGTAAGAAATCTCGTAGTAGGAGTTTCGCTGGTTGTACGAAGATGAATTTTAATTTAAAAACCGGTCGTCGTGTGAAATCGAGTTACACAGGAGCAGCTCGTTATGAGACTCTTGACGGTATACAACAACTTTACTTTATGAACATCAACAACAACAAACATGAACAACCTAGTCAAGGCTGCAGAAACCAAGTTAAAGAAGTCAGGGATAAAGCAGTTTCCTTGGAGACCACAAGGTCGAGTAATAACACGAAGCCAACAGTGGTGAAGAAGGCACCAAAACATCCCAATTTTCCCTTCGCCAGCCATCTTCACCCCATGCTGTCTTCATCGATTGGTCGTTGTTAGAATGACGGATAGATGCACTATGTCGCCAAACGAGCAACAACCACAAGAGAGGCATCCTTTCTCCTGTGTGTGGCAACGTTTCTCCACCTTCCCACCCCATTGCCTTTCGATGCTTGCAGTTTTACATCGACACAGAGTACCAAGTGGTCTTTGGAGGATTCCTCGCAGCCAAATACTCCACACCAAGATTGACTGTCACAGACACACATCTCCAAAGATGAAGAAAGAAAAAAACTAAACAAAACCAGATCCTCTTTCAGATCTCCTGGTACCTTCATATATTTCAATCATACTGGACGAGTGGATTTTTTATTTTGAAAAGGGTCAGTATCTTAGTGACGGGAGATACTCTAGAGACCATGTAAGAACAAGCCGACTGGGAACACTAATGCCTGAATGATGATGCCTGAATTACACGACGCAGTAGAACAAAAGTTGTGTTTTTTTTTATCATCATCCGACAAAGACTAGATTTAGAAAGACCATCTTCGTGTTTTAAGAACATTCAAGTTCATTTTAAAGTGAAAAGAATACGACAGTAGAAGATTGTGTCACTTACGACAACTAAAATAGTGTTCTGTGATTATAAAAAAAAGAAAACAAATTATAAGAAAAAATAATAAGAAATGTCACCATTGCATCTATAAAATGCTCCTCCTCCTCATCAGTTATGAAAATGTTAAAGCGCCATCATGTGTGAAACTTCTGAGACTTACACTGAAATAAATACTGCACAGACGAAGAATGCAAAGCAACACGAGTTAAAACAACAAATAACCGATGTAGCGAACATGAGTTGAAACAACAAATAAAGAGTTGCGAACATGAGTTAGTTAGTTAGTTGGTTTGTTATTTAGATTTTAGAGGCGCACCAACTGCCAAGAGGCTTGTTATATAGCGCCCACTGAAACACAAAAGTTACATAACAAACATGAGTTAAAACAACAAATGAATATCGAATATTAAAACCATGAAAACAATGAATTAAAAACAAATTAAAACATTGAATTGTGTAATAAAGTGGGCTTTGGAGGATTCCTCGCAGCCAAATACTCCACACGAGATGGACTGTCACAGGCACACATCTCAAAAGATGAAGAAGAAAAAAACACCTAAACAAAACCAGATCCTCTTTCAGATCTACTGATAAAAATGAAAAAAATACCCGTCAATTTTGACGGATATTTTTGTTAGTAAATATATAACATAAAATCAAAAATAAATCGCAGACGAAAGTTGTTGTCTTAATGATCTCTACCTCGATATGTACTATAACCAAATGGACATTCCAAAGAGTTCAATGCTAACTAATCTGATGATGTTACACATCAACTTCAATAATTGAACAGTCACCAGCACATGGTGAAATGATTAGCTTTTGTCTTACCAAAAAATTGTCAAGCACAACAACCACCACCGAGAATTTATTAGTTTTTTTGTTCACTGTCACTGTCAGAGCAAATTGTCATTAAGAGAATGAAATATGTAATCACAAACAAATATATTCGCCTAACGACCCGCTGAATGCCGAAAAAAAAATTTCCAAAATCATATCTTTCGCCTTCAAACAAATGGAAAAGCATTATCGATTCGGGACAACGGCATGCTTTGACAAATGTATTTTAAAATTGTTTACTAAATTTCAAATCCCCTTTTCCATAATTTTTAGCTTAGTCTTTCAAAGGATTCGAAATAAATTGCTATGCAACATGCAAAACTGTCGCTAAGTGTTTTCGCAATGGTTGCAGAAAAGTAGTCTTAGTTTTTTTTCTAACAAAATGGGAGGTGGTGTAAGCGAAAGCGTGTGATTAGTTCGTGATAAACATGCAAACATGGACAATAACCAATAGCCTTCCCCAGAGTCACCTTAACTATAGTACATCTCGATTCAACTATATTCCATTCATGCACGCACAGACAAACACAATTTTAAAAATAAGCTAAAGCTACGTAAGAGCACATTTTCACTTCAAACTACAATAGTTGTAATCTTAATCAAACACTTCTCGCTCATTTCAATAGTACAGGGTGGCCCATAAGTTGCAATACCATTTAAAATGTTTCTCGCTCATTTCAATAGTACAGGGCAACACGCAATACCAATTAAAAGTCGCAATACCATTTAAAATCTTATTGGTAACACTAGCTGTTTCTAAATTCTAAATTTTTGTGATTAATTTTGTTTGTTAAATATAATAAACGTTACATTCAACATCTGCTTTTTTCTACATTACATTTCAATGATGTTTCATTATAACTACTGTATCAAGATAAATCAAACAAAGATGCCCTGCGGTAGCAATATCACAAACATACTAGTCACTGATAAATCCGCTTTATACATGATTTAGAATCATAAATATATAGCGTTCTACATGCAACTAGCAGCTTGAAATGTTGCTGCAGTAAAATAAAATCGCACCACTGCAAACAAACCAGCTAGCATCTTCTTCGCAACAGCACTGGTGCAAAAAAAAAATTTTTGAATCAAGACAGATTGAAGTGAGCTTTTATGTTCCAGCTGACCATTTTAGGCCGTAAATGGCCGACGATAGGACGGAGCAGTAAGAGCATCACCTACTGGTGTTGAGGCATAACGCACATTGTGGGTGGTACCATGGCCAAGAACATGTGCAATAGGCAACTTTGGAGTAAGGAAAAGTGGTCGCACCAGGAGGCAAAGCGAAGTTTTCCACCTCACCCCCTCCAATGGCAATGCAGTTGTTGGCCTTCATATATACTGTGTGTGTGTGTGTGTGTGTGTGTCTGTCTGTCTGTGTATATATGTATGTACGTGTGTGTGTGT
>JAQIWH010003346.1:0-20344 GCA_034695005.1 Cryptops parisi | reverse complement strand
GCCAGTTTTTATCCCTGTATGACCCCATTAATTGAGTCCTGGCAAGTAACCTTGCCTTTGTGGCAAATCTGAAATTTTTTATTACTAAGGTAATGCTGGACCAAGTCCAAGATTTCCTGATCAAAGCCACAGCTTTGACAGTCAGAGATGACCTGTTCTCTAGATACCGTGTCATACGCCATTGTTAGGTCAGTTATAGAAAGGCTGTGTATCTTTCCCGTCTCAGAGGCCCTTAGCATCTCCATGTACAGGGTCATTAGTGAAAAAGAGACTCCTGTACCTGGTCTGCTTCCATAACAATTTGGATGGGAAAAGTCATTCGAGGCCATCTTCAAATCCCCAAAAATACACTCATCTACAACCTTAGAGAGATGAGAGAGCAGCGATATCTGGAGGTAATTTTTAAAATTCGAAACGTCACCTTTCTGAAAGATTGGTTGAACAATTGGCGTTTTGCATTTGGAGGGGTAACAAAAATTAAAAAAAAACATTTTGAAAAAAAAATATTTATTTTATTATTTTATTTATCGAAATGCACCAAAACAGAGTGAGGACAAACAATACATTAAAACAACATAAAATAAAAATGATTGGCCAGAAATACACTTTGCAACAAAGATTATATGCAACAACAATAATCTGTACTACATCAAATAAATGTATTAAAAAATAAGTTTCTCAATAGGTTTGAAATGGTTTTAAACAAACATTACACTACCACCACAATGCAAAACTACATCAAGTTTCAAGGCATTAGCACTTTATTATCAAGCAGATAATCACTTTTTCATAAGGACAGTTTACAATAATTTCTCGATCTTCGGTACCTTTAAATGTAAATGAAGATGTTCTGATGGAGAGCCAATTAAAATGCTACAAAATAAGATGCTTTGAAACATGTTGTAGTTGTCGTAGAAGAAAGTTTTTGAGTGGCTAATTATTTGCCAAATATTTGTTTTGTTTTGTTTTAATCGGCCATACTGAGATCAACGAGCCAAATAACAAACACAAGTATAAAAAAACAAAAGGCTTGCCTCCTTGAGACCACTCGCAATTGTTTCAAATATTTTGATAAACAACTGTTAACTGTATCAATATTTGATGTATGTATGTATAGACCAGTGTTGGAAAAAATCATGAATTTGTAAAAAAATCAAAAAATCGGATTTTTTTGATTTTTTTTTATATTATAACTTATAACATTTAAGCAAATTTATAAGACATTTTTTGCTTAAAAAAACCAATTGACAAATTACACCTTGGTTTTTTAATGAATTGGCTGATTATTTCAAAATTATTTATTCATAATATTTTTTTTTTAATCCACAAAGATCAATGAAAATGGTACTTTTCGGTCATCTGGCCAAGAGCCACCTATGATGCAGCAGCTCGGAGGTGGAGTGTTTGATTGATCACTGTTTGGTACAATATGATTATTGTAGTGAACATGCACTTTGGGTTATGATGATGGATCACTGGGTTAGGTTAGGCCTGAGACAAACGCTCTAGTCAAAACTGACTACCTAACTCAGTAGCCCATGAATCACAAAAACACAAAGTTCGTTTATACCACGATGATGGCGTACCAAACAGTGATTGATCAAACACTCTACCTTCCAGCTGCAGCGCCATCGGTGTCTTTTGGCCGGATAACCAAAAAGTACTATAAAAACGTATGAATAAATACAATAAATGAAGGGCTTGGTGTAAAAGAGTTACAATTTCGAGGAAAACGTGTTTAAAGATCTAAACTTGCTTTGTTGTCTATGGGTTACTTCACACTTCTTGCACTAATATTTTTGCACGTATTGTTGTTTTGCTCAAAATTTTGCATTAAGGTGGTAGAATTGCACCTGACACATTCGAAGACGCTTCTAGGTCATTTGACAAAAATGCTACTCAACACCTTTTAACACAAGCCCCTTCGATTCAAGAACTGTCCAAGAACAATAATTAGCAACAAAGAAATTTTAATAGTACTGTTACTGTAAAATAGCGATATACATACAGTATGCGTAGTATATTATTATAATTCTTGCTTTATTTTTTTGGTTTAAAACGTATGGTAACAAAAAATAATACACAAATAATAATTGTCATAGACAGGGCTCGAATCTGCTGAATTACAGGTTATAAAAATAAACTGTAATAATCGAATGGTCCGAAACGGTCGGCCTCCTATTTCCGGACGATTTGATCATTATAAGTAACGACGAATATTTCAAAAAGTATGGCCATACTGAAGTGAACTAGTCTCATCCTAGGAATATTCCTAGAGATGCCTAAATGTCTATAAGTTATATACAAACGGCTTGGTTACCCTAGAACAGTTTTCTATTGTTTAAATAAAGTTCTTCTTGTAGAGTATTTGAAGGGGTGAATTTAGGAGACTGTGATAAATCTTGATTTAACTCAATGATTTTATTTTTTTGAAAATGACTTAAATCAAGCTGATTTAAATCAAAGAACCCTGGTATAGACTTTATAATACTTGTACATTATTGGACTTGGGTCTGTTTTAAAGAAAATATGGGAAAAAAGCAAAAACGTTGATTGGCTGATTTATAGGTAACGTCTCCATCGATCAAACACGGTGAACCGAAAGGCTACGCCAAATGCAAAGATACCTTACAAAACGATACCCCATAATGAATATGAACTGAATAAAGCCAGATACAACAAACACTTGTGAAAGAGAATGGAGGTAAGTAAGGAGTGGTATAATAATAATAAAGAAAAGAATCTTTATTTAATTCTCTAAGGTAGGTAGGCTAGACCCCACCTTTTAAATCCACGCAGCGCAAGTTTACTATAGCAACCAGGATTATCAATGAAATCCACGGATCGCTAGCTGGCGTATGTTACGCCAAGTCAATCATCTAGTTATACAGTACAATAATTCATTAAACGTCAGCGAGACACCACAATCATTGAAGGTTCACGAGATGAAAGGAGCCAATTGGGAAACAAAAAACAGTTGCTGAAATCAAGGTAACTGAAATCAAGTGTCAACTGAATGACCCATTTCGATAGCTGTGGATAATGGCATTCAGGCTGGTGAAAACGAAACCACAACTAGCTAGCCTACTTGGCTTCGGCGTCAGAAGATTAACACTTCTCACCATTCGTGGTCGTAGCGAGCTGACTGAAATCATTTTACTTTTTTTTTTAACTTCCCTTCTTATGAATGAACAACGAGACGCGAGCCTATATACTACATTTCGTGTGCCTCTACGTAGGCTACGCTGTTCCTATCGGGCAATAAAAAAGTAACATTTATGCTAAATCCATCGCCTCCTCTGTCTAAGCTTCTAAGTACAGTCATGGAACTCGTCGATGTGACTACATTAATCCATCCACCTGTTGGCCGTGACAACGAGCCTCCTTGCTAGTGGCTACCAAAGGAATGTCCGACCGAGCACGATCAACTACTAGCGCGTGAAGGCAACAAGTGCACGCATCCAACAAATTGTCGAAGCAAAGCGTCTCTTTTGTGAATGAGTACTCATTCTCAATGACTCGTTCGTTGAGTCGTGGCCGTTGTCATTCTTTTCCCACCCCCTCGGGCCATCCTCCGGGCGAGATGGCGGCGCGACTCCACCCGGCCACCACCCCCTGACCCTTGTTTCCACTCGCGTTGTTAAAAACCCTCTCCGAAGTGGGGGAACCTCTCGCGCAACGGGTGCCTCGTAAAACACCGACCCCACGTGACACGGGTAGTAGCGCACGACTCCCCTCCCTGACTCGGATACTTTCCCCCGGAGGAGAGGGGTGCGCCACGCTGTTGCCTCCTCGGTGACGCGAGTACGGCGCAGGCGCAGCTTCCGAGCATCAGCCAATACCGGGCTGTTTGGCTGGCGGCCATCCGCCGCTCAACGCAGCAGCACAAGCAGCGGCACAAGCAGCTCCAGCAGCCCCGACGCAACAGCCGATTAGTAAGGAGACGTTTCGCGCGGCATAGGCAGCAGCAGCAGCAGCAACAACAACGAGCACGAGGCACGACACCGCGACGCGTCACTGGGACGACGCCACACCATCAGCACCAACGCCTCGTTTTTTCGCTCCCGAGAATGGCGTGAGGCGCCGACGGCACGCGGCAGGTGACGAGCGGTCGACGACGTTGTTGGGAGCCGAAGCGTTCGCGGTTGAGTCGTCGACTGGATCATCGGGCGCCAACGCCCCCTTCGCCGTTCGGGCTGCCGGACTCGCCACGGCCCCGACGCCTCAACGATGGAGACGTGCGTGCTCATTCCACCCGAATTCAGCCTGGTGCTGACGGCGAGCACGGACCACCGACACGCTAACAGGTTCTACGAGATGGGCGTGCGCGTGTGGAGCAATCAACGCATTCCGCAGGGAACCAAGTTCTATCCCTTCCAAGGCACCATCCGACTCGACAAGCTAGAAGTCTACAGCTACTTGGACGACAAAGATGTAAGTCTTCTTTACTACTTGTTTATTTCCTTCCATCTACCGAACGAGACAGGGTACGTGAAGTAGTTAGTGTCTGTCTCGCGTGTTATCCTTGTTTGCGCCTTCAACGGCCTCCTCACGAACCCGCTCAAGCGATAGTCCGATACGGACCTAGTCGTAAGAAATAAACCATTCTGGTGTGTGCGTTACGGAATCCTCCGTTTGCAAGGACTGGCATTTCTTTTCGTATCCAGTAGCGTTATCTTCGACAACATCCATCGAGTGAACAATTTCACCGTGACCCATCGTCGTGCTCATTGTTGACAATTTTTCTTCTTCCACTATAACAAGTTTCGTTTTCGCGTTTTCGCGAAGAGTTCATCGGTGCTCGTAAAGCGTTCCTTTCTTGTCGACTTGGTCGGAAACGAGGTCGGCGTTCGCAGTGAGGGATTTGTTTCGATTAATTTTAATTTTTTTTTGTTTGAAAAGAAAAAAAGTCCCATTTCTTTCAAGACTGGCGGAAATCTCATTCTCGTAGTCCTCTAATGATTTCAAGATGCGCTTTCGGTATCTAGCAGGTGGTTCCGACGAAAATGAGGGCAGGTGTTGGACGATGAAGGCATCCTGGCTACCTTGGCGCGGCCATCTTCCCAGATTTCCTTTCCACTTCCTCCTTGGGTCTATTCGTTTTTCTTGCACCCTCTTCGCACCTGGACTGTCATCGATGACTCGTAGCTCGTAAAAACACCCGACTGAAAAAAAAAGGCCTTTATTTCGTTCTCTTTTTGGCCTCCTTTTTTCAATCTTCATATAATATCATATCATCAATGCCAATCAAGTTTATTGGCATTCCAATGGAATTGTTGGTCACCACAGGACAAGACAAAACGTACAATCTTCTTCGGTTCCTTGGCTCGCTCGACCCATCGTCGTCGCTCGATCACCGATAGATAGATAGATCACTTTTCGCACGTGCGCTTTGCGGAGCCAGGTGAAAATGGAGACGAGGATACGCGCGCATCCGACACGGTCGGTGAGGAGCCATCTCGGCCTCGAGGAAAACCATCCATCGTCGGCGAGGAAATAAAATTTCGAGCTCTGAAGGAAGGCGCAATATAGCGCTAAACGTGACATTTTGAGTTTCCCACAATTTTCAGCACTTTATTTTATTATTTTACATCCCGTTGGGACAAACAAGCAATGCAAGGAATTAATTCAATCGGTTTAAGAGATGAAGGTTTGAGTACTATAGATGATGTGTTTTAGTAGTAGTTTTTGGAAATGATGGCATGATTGGGAGCATGTACTGGTGGGGCATGTGAGTGAGAGTTTTCTAATGGGGGTAGTACTTTGTTCCCTTTGCGATCGTCAATGCAAACGGCGTTTCCGAAATTTCAAGCCCAACTCTGAAATTCATGCTGCGGAAACGCGGCATCTCGTCGACGATCTTCCTCGTTGTTTCCACTGTTCAGGCATGCGCGAAAATGACTTGGTAGGGAGAGAGCAGCAACAGGTGGCGAAGCTAATCGTTCGTTCTACGCGGCGCCCTTTTGGCTCGCACGCCATCGTGGTTCCCAAATCACAGGAGGCACACCACGCAATCGTCGGTTGGGTACTCTTCACCACTCGACCCTCGCCTCTCGGTGATCATTAAACGAGGCTTCCATCCACCGGTAGCTTACGTCTGCCATCGACTCGCCTCTACGGCTAACACGCAACCAACCACTCACTGACGCTCGGAACAACGGAACACTCGACGAGACTGGTTCCTCAACAGAACGAAACAGGCGGAAAAACGGTGTTGTTCGAATTAGACCCAGTCAGAGGATTTCGACGCGATCGGTCGAGTCTTTGACAACACATTTTTTATTTTGAAATTATTTTTCGTCTAGCAAAGGGTACAAAACACCTTAACGTTATTTATTCATATGAAAGCTTTAAAACGCAACATTCTTTCGTTACGAGTGGTCGTGGTTGCAAAATAGAACAATCTTTCTTTATTTAGCATTCACACATTGCATAGTTTTTTTGAGCAGACATCATCACACTTGCTAAAAAAATTGACACTTATTTCTATTGCGTCCATCAGCAGCGTGATGAAGAGAAAAGGATGAAGTAAAATGTCAAAAAACTTAATTAGGAGGCCTTAGAAATCAGTTCACTTTTCTAACTTTGCCGAACGAAAGATAAAAGCCCACAAGTTTCGTTCGTTGCCACCTCGTGGTAACGTTTATTTGTAACGCTGGCTGTATTGAACCCCCTGACAGACACCCACAACCTTGACTTAACGGTTCGATAAAAGTCATTTTCATCGATTTCATTCATGCATTCGTCTCTGGCGCGATAGCTAGCGTATCGATGAGTCGAAAAGTCACTCGTCAACTTTTGAAGCACTTTGAGATTTATTTTTGTTGTTGAACGGGTGGATCCCCTTCGACGCAGTAGTAAAGTATATAGCACTCTTGACAGTGAAAAGCTGTTATTGCTGGTCGCAGTCTCGCACCGATGCCTTCGCTCGCTCAACCCCCTCGCCCCTGCTCGACCACCTCTTCGAAACTTACTATCCGAGTGTCGAAAAGCCACAAAAAAGAGACGAAAGGAAAAACAATCGCGACGGAAAATGAGCCATTTGTCATCGAGCACCCCCCAATCAAGGCGCCGTCGTGCGGCAGCTGCGACGGCTCGGTCTTCGGATGCCCTTCTTAATGAAATTCTCCCTCGTCTTCCGCCACCGTACAAAAAACACTTGCCGCCATCGCTGCGGTTCAACAGGTGCTGTCGCTTCTTTCCATGGGGTTCGCTCGTCCGCCAGTGGATGACTTGCATCCCCCGGAGGATAGTTTTTGTTTGTTTCTCGTTTCATTCAGTACCCTATTGTCAACCTTCCAAAAACGTTGCTCGAGGACGTTTGAGCAGCGCGTGGCAAACGTGAAGCTCCGACCGAACGATGTCCACCCCTGGGTCATCGAGTGACCACGGTGGGTCCATAAACGCATCCGAGCCTTTTACTGAAAAGCGTGCTTCGTCCACTCAACGATCATGCCCAACACCCCCGAGCAACCAACGACGAGGGAGCCGGTCGTTAGTGAATCCAACTTGTCTCCTCCTCGCGTGTCATGGGTTCTTCTTTTTTTTTCGCTCTAATGATGCGAGGCAGGGTCACTTTTCCCCCAGGGATTCCCACTCCCCGAAAATCACCCTCATGACCGACCCTTCCTTTTCGTCCTTCGTCGACGTTTGCTGGGTCATCATCGGCTGGTAAGTAGTACGTATGGCTCGTGGTAGGTCACGTTCGGACTAAATGACAAAAAAGGGAGGGACCGATTGAAACATCATCGAGTCCACGTTATCCAAGACCATTGTCCCGAGAAATGTGACCTCCCTCCCGATTTTCTCATCGTCGCATTACCGACGATGCCGAGAGGTGTTTGGGAAGTACGACGAGAGGAGACGGTCTTTGTTTTTTCGGCAGTCGCAGCACGAGCTCAAACGCAATGACCCTTCCTGTCAGCCGTGGAAAGCAAACAATCGTTTTACGAGTCCTTTACCACCGGAACGGTTTCTCTTATCCACCAAATCCATATCGGTTGAACGAGCTCATTCGATCGCCAAACAAACTATGTTCGGCCGAGTCGCTTTTGTTTCTCGAAAGAAGAAAACAACTGACTTTCAAAGTCATTACGAGGAAATGGATTATTCGTCAAAATCTTTAACATCAACGTCTCCTTCGTACAAAAATGTCGCTTTTTCTGTTGTATTTTTTTTTTCCAGTTATGAATTAAATTGATGACATCCCACCGGTAATTTTTTTTTCATCCCAAGCTAACGCATGAGTTGCACAGACTATTTTGTATTTCTCGACTCAATGGAGCACTTACAAAAGTTAGCGATATAAACCAGCATCGCGTTTAACCTTTGACAAGTTTAAATGTTCTTGTTATTTGGTGTATTAGCCTACCGTAGTTAATTTAAATTTGATTTGATTTAGCTTATTGCGAACACGAGGTCCAATTAAGTACAACCATTTGCATTCTATGACAGCAATAGATATTGGTATAAGTTTTTGTCAAATCATTTTAACAAACTGTTCTCCACGAAGTGATCGCAACTTTAAAGCAAATTTGCGAAGGCGAGTAGGGAGTGAATTCCAGGTATTATAAATATTATAGGGGTAGGATCTTAATTTGATCCTAAATTGACCATTATTTATTTGTGAAATGGAGTATTTTTTATTTATTTTTTATTTTATTTAAAATTAAATCGATCAAGAGATCAATAGCACCAAGTAAGTACAACTAAAATAATAACTTTGCATTATGTCCAAAAATCAAGTAATTAAGGATTAAAAAAAGAAAGAAAAGGTACATATACCATGTACCATTGTGAAATGTGTATACCATGCAATGAACTGTGAGTATGTATCCGTACTCTAATTTTATTTTTATTTTTAATTTTTTATTTTAAGAATTACACGTCTCATCGAGACAACTATTACAGGTGAAAGCTATAGTTGTTTTGACAAAAGGTTATACAAATTAACATAGTTGAGGAATATCTTATGAAAATGAGGCTAATCAGAGAGAGAGAGAGAGAGAGATTTAACGTTAGTTTGACAAAAGGTAATTTTCGAATTTTCAGTCCAATGAATTGACCGGTAAAGGCTCTGCTCATTTTGCGAATTAGACAGATGGAATTTTAAAATGGTAGCCTACTATTTTTGCTATGGGTAAGGTTATTAAAAATTGAAGATACTTGTTTGGAATTGGTTAAGAGACGCGGAATTTCTTCCAACTTATGAAAACGAATCAATTAACAAAGTGAAGTCTAATAACTAAGTAAAGTTGGATTTAAAAAAATAACAAGATATGTTTATACAAAGTTTTATAAAGCAATTATTCTTCATTGGGGATGAACAATTTTTTGGTAATTTTAGTGTTCCAAGATTTATTATTATTATTATTATTTTATTCAAAACGTTCAAAGTGAACAACAGGACGAAACAGTACATAGATAAAAAACAACAAAAAAATGGCAGATTAAGAAGGTTAAAAAAGGAATTATTACGATTCTATAATATAGGTCTTCAAAGCAGTATTAAAATGTTTACAACTAGATTCTTAAATGTTTTAAAATGATTATTAAAAGACCCAGACAGATGATCAAGTAAACAAGCCAAGTTTTCTGATGCGAACAGGCAACTCATTCCATTTGGAAAAACAATCATATGAAATGAAATTTTCTTCGACAAAACAATGGTACATCCTAAGTAAGATTAAATTTGTACAATATATTATAGTTGGTGCTTAAATTTTAGAGGTGAATTAGTCAAAATGTCTTTAATGAATAAGATCGGAAGGATAAAAAGTGCGAGAATTCATCAATTTGGTCAAAGTGTTGCCATCCAAGTCCAAGGGGAATGCTCGAACAACTATAGAAAATGGGACGGAGTGGGGTATACGGGAGAGAGCCAACTAAAGCAGATCCTTACATCAGGTCAAAAAAGAACAAAGTAAATTTGGATTCAATGATTAACCTATTGGATTATTATAAATAAATAATTGAAGGGCCTGGTATTGAAGATTTGAGCTTGTTTGTTGTCTGTGGGCTACTCGTTGCACTGATACCTTGGTAGGCTACGTATTGGTTTTGCTCAATATGATGATGCGTTAGGAAGGTAAAATTGCATCCAGCACAGCACATTCGAAAATGTTTCTAGGTTATTTTTGACAAAAATGTTACTCAACACCCTTTTCACCAGGTCCATTATTAGTCCCTTAGAAAGACTGCAAAAATAATTGTAAATACCGTACAAGGTATCCAACGAATACTTTGAAGACGAAAATTACCTTTTGTAGCTCCTCATACCATTAATTACTACTTTTCCAAATTGGATAGGAATCTCTAATTGTTATATTAATTAATTATTTATTTATTTATTGTGAATAATAAGACATGAATGCTGTATTATTTTGATCGCTTTGAACTTATTTGAAAATAGAAAATAAAAATAATAATCGTAGTAAGTAATCAAAATCAAAGACGTTGGTTCAAGATAAATAGACAAACGCTCCGAATAATGAATAGCGAAAACTCTTACAACACATCACGGTTGTTTCTGCTATCTTATGGTGTATCTCGCTAACTTTAATAGAAAAAAGTAAAAGTCATCCTTTTCATTTAATAGTCTTGGTCACAAGATTAATCACCATTTGGTACTTAACGAACACGTGACTCTTGCGTAGTGACTCCAGCGTTTTTAAATAGTCCGTCAATAGTGCGTTCTACTGTACATACTACGTACGTTCCGTGTTATTAGACCGAATCAATAAGTTAAGTTTCAACCCATTCAGTACTGTTTCAACGCATTCGTGTTTCGTAGAGAAAAAAGTCTTTCAAGATTTTGAACCAGTCAAGGAATCCTCGTCTTGTTGCCCGGTGAACTACAAAAACCACCCCTCGTCGTTATTCCCTATATCATGTCTCCCCCATCGTTATTTTCGGGATGAAAAAGACCAGTTTCCGGTCGCGCGTGCTATTGCGGAGATGCCGAAGGCGGGGTAGTCGTCGGTAGGAGCGCTACATCAACGACGACGCGACCTTTTGGGACCCGGGGCCCTCGTTCGACGCGAGCACCTAACCACTAGGTAATCGTTGTTGGGATCGTTTTTCGTTGCCCTAATAATGGTCGTAGAGCTTCGTTTCCCGCGGCACAAGGGGCTATCACCCCCTCCCTCGATTCATTCGTTGTCACCCCCTCTCGTCTCCCTTTCCCGTCTGATGCAGACCATCGTCGCCTAGTTTCGTTCCACCGTGAACCCGACGCGAGAGAGTCCGTGCAAGTCCCAGCACGGAATGCGATCAGGTGGTTGGGATCGGATTGTTTTAGAAGCGTGAGCAACACGCTCGACGAGTCGGGTGGGTCTCTTGACAAAACGAGGGTGCGATGCTTGCCAGCAGCACCTGCAACCTGTTAATGGGGGAAGAAGAGGAACCTGGCTGAATAGGTTGCTCCCGCCACCTGCTCGACCTCCCCGACACCTGAAAAAAAAACCTGATGACGTGACCCTAGAAAAATACACGAAACAACGAACGCCCCACGCTATCCCCGTACAATAGTACATGGTTTCCGCGGATGGTAACACCGCGATGTTGGAGAAAACGAGCTCGGAGAGTTAACGATTCACGAACCCATGTGAAACTTCCACGAAACCAAACGATACCGTTGAAATCGACCCATGGTCAAATAAGATGTTATGTGGATGATATCGTGCAACGTGTAGAATCCGACATCAATTCAATTCCTAAAGACAGACGCTTGCTATTGAATAGTGGTAAAAATAAAATAGTTGAAGTAGAAATAAAAGGTGTCTAGTCACATTCAAGTCGTGGGTCTCAATATTGATAATACATTAAATTTTGAAATTCATGATGGGGTTCAATGATTGTAGAATTAATTAGGAGGATGGAAGCACCTTACAATTACCAAAATGAGGATAGTCATACCTTATTTTGAATCACCGTGCGCAAATCTGCATGGTCAAACATCCATTTATACATCAATGATAGCATATTTATTTATTTATTTATTTATACTCATTTATAAACTTTATTTATTCATTTTTATTTCCCCAGTCCAAACAAACCAAACTATTAAAAAAGATGGACTCAATCCATATTTGAACTCAATCGACTTCCCCATCACAAATTACCGTAATAGAAATTTTAAATAAAAGGGTTGCGTCCCTGAGGAACACATGCATGTGTTAAGTACAAACTAGCATCAAGCCAAATTCTGTCTTTTTTCACTTTTGACAAAATCACTAAGAGTGCTAATTTAAAATCGTAATCAGTTATTAGAAATTCAACTAATCCAGCTCATCCCAATACTGGTAAGTTAGTGTCGATGTTAGAAAAACTAGGCTTTCAAATTGATTTTAATTCCTTGGTTTCATCTGCAATGGTTTGCTTTATTTATATGTATGTCATTTTGTAACATTTTTGTACCCTCTTGGTCCCTGTTGACTGTTTTAAATAAATAAATAAATAAATAAATTGGGAATCGATAAATACTCGATTGAAATGATTTATTAGAAATTGTTATCCAATCAACAATTGTAATGATTTGCTCTATAAGCTTAGATCTCGTGTTTTTGATTGTTCCAGGGCGTGTTTGATGTGGCATAGCTAGTTGTAAGCATTTTAATCAAGTTGTGTCACATTTTGTCAAGTCTTAGTGATAATAATTGGACATCATCACAATTATGTTATGATGTATCATTGAATTAAATTGAATATTAAATCGAATTAATAAAATAAATAAATAAATAAATAAATAAATAAATATTAACAGTCCGCGGTAACCATTTAATTATATACAAACAATCGGATAACAAAAGCGAAGCTCACAGTTTAACGATATAACCATTTCAAATATAAATTACATTGATTGATTGTTTATTGAGCATCCCGGAAAAGAAAAAGTGTTACCAAAAAAAAAAGACAAATGATCACAGATATAGCAAAAAAAAAAAAAAAAGAAAAAAATAGTTGGTCAAGATCCCAAGGTCCCACAGCAAAACGCACTCTTTTTTTGACACAAACATAATAACACCACCATGGTAGGCCTATAATATTATACTCCCTTATACTGTGTCGATCAGATTATAGAATTAGAAGACCCCTACATACAAGTGTCATATAATAGCATGTTTATTTAACCGGTCTAGATGCATGTCAATTTCTTTCTATCAAGTGAATAATGGCCGTTAATAGCGTTGAAAAAACCCAAACGTAGGTCGATGTGACGAGATGCAAAACAACTAGACGAAGAGGAATGGTGAGCGAGTAAAAGTGGTCGACTTTTACAATCAACATTACCGTAAACTCGAGTCCGTTTAGTGCGAAGGATTTTTGACTAAAGCAAAGAAACAAATTACCAAAACATAGCTAGAGTCGAAGATACTTTTTCGTCCAACTCCACAGAAGTGACATTGACGGGTGATTCGAGTCAACCGTTTCCATCATGCCAACGTTCAATCGTTCAATTATGTCGAGAAGACGATCCAAGAAAACAAAACCTAAGGGCCGTAACAAACTAGGTGATCGAAACATCAGCCGAGACAGAAATGTTAGGAACGCCCTTTCGCCAATAAGCACAGAAAAGTTTGTTTTTTTTTGTCTAACTTTTATGTCGCCCACGCTCATTGGCGAGGGAAGGGGGGGGGGCGTTCTTAACATTTCTGTCGCACTCGGCTGATATTCCGATCACATAGTTTGCTCCGGCCCTTAGATGAACATGTTTACATCAACTAATCGGCCGATAATGATAATAGTAATAATAATGATAATAATAATAATAATGGTGAGGTCGAAGTGCTATGCGCTATCGTGAATCGTGCCAACCAACAGCCTACGCCTCGTTCAACCGCTCGATCGTTCCGATGGCGTGCGTGCGCCATCCGACGACACAGTTTCCACTGGTCGTGCGAACGTGATAGACTGGAGTCCCGCGTGGCCGTGTCACCGAGCGGTCGTCGCGTGATCGAGTGGCTCCGGGGGACCCAAGGGGGCGGCCGAGGCGGAGGCAACGGATGCCCCTGCCACCCACGCCTTCGTCGCCCCCCACCTGCCACACGCGTCAAACGGGTCAACGAGGAGCGTCAATCGAGGACACGCCTTTCCGTTCTCTCTTCCCAGCGGCGACGCCAACATTGTCCCCACGCTGATCACCGCTGCCACCAACGGAATCAAAGACCCCCCCCTTCTCCATAACACAATATATCACCAATCCGGTTGGTCGGGTTGACGAGGATCATGGCTTCGACTCGCGTCCGAATTGATCATTTATTCGCCATCTTTCATGTCTCATCCAATCTTCGGTGGTGCAAATGAGAACAAGAAGGTCTCCTTCGTCTTTATCTTCTTTTGATAATGTCGTTTCCACGCAACTCGGGTCGTTCTTCTCGGGACAAGTAGAGGGGGGGGGGCGTCGGTCGAGCCGTTGCTCCAGCCTCGAATAGTGAGTGAGCACTAGTCACGCTCGTTACTCACGCCACATCGCGTGCCGTCTCCTCGTCCCCGTCCCTCTCGGTTCCCGCACGCCTTCCCCCCTTGTGCCTTATCTCACCTTTTTTTAGTCAAAGGAAAAAAATTCTGAACCGAGCCCGCGCTTCTAGGCCTCGCAGCGAAGGGATGGTGGTCATCATCATCATCATCATTATCGCCGTCATGAGGACGGCATCGCGACTCGAAGCCCGCCGGGTGTTGCGCCTTTGTGGTTTTTTGTTACTTGTGGCTGTTTTCATTCCTCGTTTCTTTCCCTCGTGGTCGCCTATCCCCAGCAGCTCGACCAACACCACTATTACCCGTTAATAGCATTTAATATCGTTCCCACTCGATTCGTCCGTAATGAAAAGATTCAGTCGCTCACGTGATGAAGCAACGATGCGCGCCTACCGCGACGCCCCGAGGGACCCGAGAAAGGAAAAGAACGAGACGACGATTCCTCCAGGGGGCACAAAAAACAAAAACAACAACAACAACGGTAACGATGGGCTTTTACCCTTTCGGACTAACAACGATCGTCACTCGAATGCGTTAAATCACGAGCGCTTAGCGATGGGAAGTTGGTGGCGATTATTAAAAGAAGCGTTGTGTGGGGGTCAACCGCACGCCTAGAAGCGATCGTCCACTCGGATGACCCCGGGCGGGCGACGCTCCAGCCGAGAGCGAAGGAAACTTTCGCACGGGACACGGCCCAGTGGCCTTTGGTCGATGCTTGCCAACGCCGTCGATCGTCTTTCCCTTCCGACCCAACGTCGACTTGGGTCTCACACGAGTGAAAAAGATTCTAATTGGGTGTGTCAACAACCTGACACCTCAGGTCGAAGCTAAAGGAAGAACAAGTATTTTCGTAACTAATTTTTCCCCCATCTTCTTTACTAGTGCTCTTAAGTGCTCGGTAGTGGTCCATAATAGCCTGTCTACACCCTACTGTGTTGCCATTCCGACCTTTCGACTTGAAACAGTTTTTGGTGAAACTGCATCCGTAGCACAGAGTTCTTACACCAAGTAATTACAACACGCCAACTAGCTTTCGCTTATATTCGAAAAACAAGCTGTCAACGATCGACGATGTCTATGTCTTGCAACTGCCTTGCTCGGGCTTACTCGCTTAAGAAATAAAAACCAAGGTTGGAACAGATGAAATCGATTGCAAAACTACTACGTGATCGAGACCATCCTTTTCACTACGTTACAAAATTCTTTTTATCCCACACTTCTGTTAGAAGGAGTAGGAGGTTTAAATTTATTTCAAGTGTCTCTGCCGATAGACCTTTGTTGGACCATTTTCTTTGTACTGTATTGTCCCTTTTGTTCGTTTAGAACGGTTTTCAATAAATAAATAAATAAATAAATAAATAATAAAAATTATCCTTGTTGAAATCGAGGTACGGGGGTTTGTATGCCATATCTTTTCTGTCGTAAATCCCGGTCTAGGGAAAAACCCAGCTTGTTTCCCGATAGTATAGGGTTTTATCACCATCGAAGAACCGAACCACTTTTAGTGGTAATTCAGTCAATTAAGACGTGCAGTTATTTTTTATTTGACAATCCTTCGGATCAAATAAAATAAAATCAAATACTGCTAATGTGTTTGAAGATAGCTTTATCGAGTTAATAATATAAAGTAGTGGGTTGTGTCAAGTTTCTTAAGTAAACAGGTAAATCATTACTCTTCTGAACTAATTGAATAGCTACATGATACAAAAAACATTTCAATGACATCACTAACAATAGAGTCCACTGCTTACAAATTTCATAACATTGATTTTGTTAACAATCAATTGGATAAATGGTACCCTGTTAATAGTTTTCAAGTGTGGAACAATATGCTTTATTGGTTGCGCAAATTAGCTTTAACTCCTTATTCAAATGTCAAAAATAGTTATAAACATTTCCATCAACATGTTAACTTTTTATAATTTTGTAATTGATTGACTGTATTGTATTTTTATTTTATTTTAATTTTATTGAAACAGTCCTATGGACCAACAAATAGACACGGAACGCAGAACAGAAAATACATTTGAAACTACATGCAATATGAAACATTTGTAAAACTATGTAAAACATTCCGATGGAAGATGTATGAAAATAATGGAAGATAAAGTGATATTGTATTCTTTATTTATTTATTTATTTATTTATTTATTGTTGTGTTGCAGTTTTTCTGCCTTTTGATAATTTTGCATTGTATCAATGGTTCCTTGTGTGTTAATTTTGGCCCTTGAAGACTATTTACATGAATAAATAAAATCTATTAGTGTACCTACTATTCGCTCGAGTTTGGGATAATACATTTGCACGATGTGATACTTGGTGAATAAGTTTGATTGTCAAAAGATTTGATGTGAGAGTGGTAAGGATGTTTATCATTATTGATAAAACGTAAAAATTCTTGTAAACGGTAATGAAGTATTAGTTTTCTCAATGCGAGTATTCTTGCTTAATGTGAATACAGTATAACACTGTCCTAAACAAACATCCCTTTTTTGATAAAGAAGCGCTAAAATAAAGTCCACAACGTGGTTTGCATTTGAAGATCAACCGGAAAAAAAAACTTTTCCGCATCAGTAGCATCTGCCCTACCTTATTGCAAGGTGTTGCATCACCCCCCCCCCCCACCACTTCCCCTCTCATCCCCATACTTCCGCGCCTTCCGGCTCCCATTGGCTCACTTTTTATCCGAATGCAAGAAGAGCGAAAAGCGTGGTCAGCAGCTGCTCGCCCCCGCGCTTCATCGTCTTCATTCCCCTCGACGTCGATTTGGTCTCGTGACTAGAAGAGCGCCGCTTCTTCTTCGTTTTATTTCTTCAACCCTCCCCCCTCTCCTTGCCCTCGTGGCCTTCGAGATGGGGCGACCATCGGCAGGTGGCGGATCGAAGACGCTCTCAGCTGCCGGCGCGATCAACGACTGACTCACTGACGATAAGTAGTCGAATAAATAATAATGAGAAAAGCAGTTCACGACTTACACCAAGTCGCGCGACCAGGAAGAAGACGAGGCGGAAGCGGAACGAAAGATGAAGAAGAAGAAGAAACGCGTGGGTGGCGAGTAAACGGGTGTCTCGCGTTCCGAATCCGTCACGGGAAAGTGAAGAGATTCAGTCACACCCCAACCACGAGAGAACGTTTAGTCGCCAACGCATTATCGCCACCATCCGGATCAGCCGCATTTAGTTCCATCGTCCGCATCGTTGACCAACGGAAATAACGCGGAACGTTAAGCGAAGCAACCATCGTCATTGTCCACTATCGTTTCCACTTGTCACGTCGAAGCGTCAGGAGGATTGTGCGGCGTTGTAGCTCGCACCAGTCCACCTAATTCACAGTTCGCGACAAGAATACCGATAGCGGTGCAACGACACGACAGCACCGCTCTGAAAGTTACCAAACGACGAGTAGCTGAAAGTGAGCAATTGCCCAATGCTCTTTCGAGGCGTCAAACGAAAAACCACGAAATCCTCGTTTTTTATTGTTTTTTAGCGCTCTAATTATAGTTTATTAAAACATCCCTTTGGGACAAAGCATGAGATATACAAATCGCCATTAGATATGGTTCGTTAAGAAGTAAACATCTATAAAAAGAATCAACATTGGTAAAATCGACTAGGATAAAAATTAGACAAGTTCATGTAGTAGAAACTTGTACTAAAGTTGGGATCCATGATAGCTTCTGTTCTCTCATTATTCATAGTTAAAATCGAAAACCACTGAACCGATTTAACCAGAACTTTCAATTACAGTATTATGCGTGTTATAAATAAGGAGAGCCATAAGCCAAAGTTCCGTTTTGACGGTTCAGTTTGTCATATTAAAATGTACCTCCAACAATGCCACATTATCAGTAGACATTGTTAGGAGGCATGTTGAGATGCAGTGTTAATGTCATTCATTTTTTTATACCGGACAACACTAAATAAAAATAGCTGTTTTGTCAGGCTTTCCAGCATAACACATCGCATCGCTATAGCTCGTTGGGCTTTCTAGCATTGCATGGCTACAGCTTTTGCAAGCTTTCCAACATAACACTTCGCGTAGCTACAGCTTTTGAAGGCTTCCCTGCTATACTAGTTACAGTTAACTTACGAACTCACGGATGTCCAGTGTCACCGTCCGGGGTTTTCGACTGATACATGTATATTGTAACACATTTATGATATACACATACTGTAGCTTCAAAACAATCTATTCCGACTTGAGTTGGCTACGTTTTAAGGCATGTTTTGAAGCGATTCATCGAAAACGTGCAGATCTCAGTGCGAAGTGAACGTTTTCAAGCGATTTGCCTCAAAACTTAGCGCATACGATAAATACATGAGAAAAAAAGCGGGTTTTTCAATGCTATTTTTGGGGAGATAACCTTGAAACGTTGGACCAATTTTATTATTTATCTCATATACTGTAAACATATAATAGAATATATCGAGAAAAAAAATACCATGAAAAAAACACACAAACAAAAAGCTTAACAAAAGAAGGATAGAACCACCCATCGTGAAACAACAAATAACTACAAAGCACAGTTGTGAAAGATTCTCAATAAGGTCAGCATTGATTAATTCCTTCGTTTGAATAATGCAACAGTTCCATTGTGCTGTATCTTAAACAATCGATACACCACCACCCCACCCCCTCTCACACAACCTTTTCTTTACAACGTCCATCGGAGTGAAAATGACCAACTGACCCGATTGTGTCCCCGTTTTTTGTTACTCTATCCCAAGAGTGACACCCAATCAATCGACCAATTTTCCAAACCCCTCCCCCACCTCGTCTAACTTAATTACAAACTTAACGTTCGTATTTTGTTCATTTCCACCACGGAAAAGGTTATCGACTGTGCAACACGTGCACCTATCGACTGAGACTCGTGGCCACTGATATTTCAATTCATTTTCTAACCAATCGATGCATTAACGCTATACTACAACGTTAATTCGTACTCAAAAGTTGTAACATCATGATGTGAACAAAATTAAATAAAAATAAAAATAATTTGAACACTATTTCTGGACGATGTAATTACTACCAAATTAACTGTAATGTTCTATTATTTTGTGAAAAAAAAATTTATAGTTATAATGTTTGGGGGGACTGAACGTTTATGTTGTCAAGTGTAATTTCGACTCATCACAGTGAATCATGAAACGCTATTAAAACCCAGCCATAAAAAGAATTAACGAGTTAACATTTTGCTTCAACACGAAATATAATTTCATCTATAACTCAACAAGTTTTTTTTTCTTATGTAGTGTTGTTCTATTTAAATCTATAAACAAAATGATATGTATTAAAAAAAAAACACAAATCAGTGACAATTCAAATTTTACCCGGATTTCATGTGACGTGTGTACTAACTTTTTTTGCGCCAAACAAAAATAATCCGGTTTAAATTTGAAAACATCGTTATGAATTCATAAAAGTAATAAAAAATATAGTATTTGACTTCTTGGAATTGAAGAAAAAATTTATTCTACCCGAAACGAATTAAAAATTAAAATCGACCAGTAAACTAGGGAAAAAAATAATAATAAATCGATTTTCATTCCAGTATAACAAATGCTATCCAACATGTTATGAAATTGTAAGTCGGTAGCGTTCTGTCGCCTATTCGCCATGACATGCAATATTTCTAACACGTGATGACAATGACTGAAACGAATGAATCAAGGAAGAAAAAAATAATAATACTATTGAATTTCTCGAAACGACCTGTTGTTGTGGGTACTTAAAATTAAGTCATCTAAACACACATTGTTTATTACCGGTGTCGTCGGAATATTGTGATATCGATCCTTTTATATTATATATATATATATATATATATATATATATACAGAGCTGGGCACAGTTAATGGAAAAGTTA
>JAQIWH010003345.1:0-20346 GCA_034695005.1 Cryptops parisi | reverse complement strand
AGGGGGAGAAGCAAAGCAAGTCGTCGTCTTTTGTCGTCGCGTCGTTAACATCGTCGAGGAGGAGACGCTGAAAGAGGTGTTTCGGTCTCCCTCTACCTATATAGTGTTATAGCGGCACCCGTCGTCTAGTACTGCAACGATTGCTTTACTACTATACCAATAATACAGTAATAACTACTATTAGTTGTTCATTCTATTCGGGGCTGTTCTCTTTGCTGGTCTTGCGCGTTTTTAACTAACCTTTTTTACTTGCTTCGGTGAGTCGGGTGTAATTAGGTGCTGACCTAAACGAAAGATTTTTTTTTGTTATAATTGATGGCTTATTCTAATCAACCGTCAGTCTATTTCTTCGGTTTAAACGACGTTATATTCTCGCACAATGTTCTTTGTTATTGTTTTGTCAAATAGCTGATGCTTTTCTTTGATGGACGCTCAGCCTTTTTCATGCCTTGTTGATTTAAATTTTAATTATTTGTTGTTGATGGTGCTGTGTCACTAGGGTTTATGGAGGATTACAAGCTAACGACATTTGTCATTTAATGGCCAACACGATTTGACACTTGTTACAAATGACAGAACACGAATAACTCACTGGTTTAATTTATTTTGTATTTTTGTCTTTTGATCGTTCTTATTCACGTTGGCTTTTTAACCCTATTTCTTTGTATGTTTCTCCGGGATGTAAAAGAATAAATAATAGAATGTTCTTTCATTTCGTTCTTCGTTATCACCACTTAAAACACGATTTAAAACAGTATTTGTCATCTCGAAATCGATGCAGGAGAAAGCAGCGAAACTAAATGGAGCAGCCGTTTCATGCCATCCTCTTTCTGTGGGGTTGACGTTTGTTTTGACAGTGTTCGTCCGGCGAGGGACAATAATAGAATAAGAAGCCGCAAAAGGACACCGACCGAGGCTGATCATGATCTCCTCGTGGTCGTATTGCGTGCGTGGTTCGTCTTCTTTATTTTCGATCCCTAGGGTGGCAGCTGATCAAACGATCGCCTTGTCAGCTCATTGTCTTGTACAGAGAGTAGAGACTCTACTCTAATTTTTCGTTTCGTTTTCACTCCACTACTTGCCTGCCTTGGTTTAAATAAAATCGCCAAGTCGTTGCAGGCTTTGGTCGTTTTCCCCTCCACGTTTCATTTGCCCGGGGACTTAATAGAAAGAGTGGATTAATTTATTAGTTGGTTTGCTGAGAGCTGAACTTTTTTTCTTTCTATTTGGCTTTCTCCGAGTCCACTTTAAACCAACATAGAAGTAGGCTGGCTGTCGTTTGTCATGTAGCTTGTCGTCGTCGCCGTCCGTGTTCCCTTCCCCTACTCGAGTTGGTTTCATTCTTATTTAAATCGGATTGTCGAAAGGAGACGGGAGTTTTACGAGTTTAGTTTACTTTTCCAACAGAATCGAAGTGAAGGTCAATGATGGACACGCTGTTTTTTTGTACGAGTTTTTCTTTGACAACCATCGTTTTTAGTCGCGATTGAACCCCTTTTGTATGCTTGGTGCGACTGGTTGGTGTTGTCATTTGTCAAAGGCTTTTTTTTGGTGGTGGTGGTGGTAGCCGCCTCCACTTCGAAATGATATCCCTGGAGAAAAGAACACTGAAAATTTACTACTTATAAATTGGTTGTTTTGTTTTTTTCTCTTTTGTTTGCTAGTTTTTCATGTTGGTAAAAAGAAGTTTCTCTTGTCAAGACGTTCGTTCTTGTTTGTTTCAACATTATCATGAAAAAAAATAATTTATCTCGCAATGAACGTGTTATATACGACATGTAAAAACTAATTTTGATAAAATACAAAAAATATGTTTTATCTTCGTTTCACTAACGGAGTAGTCAGGAAACCTTACTTCCAACATTTTGCCTTTCTTTAAAAGAGCTTCTCAAGGAAAAAGGAATTGAAAACCATCACGCTATTAGTAATCGATGAGGTTTTGTAGACAGGAGTGAGTAGTGGCAGCTTCAGTAACTTTTTTTCTTTCAACACGGACGTTAGCTTCTCCTCACGACACTGAAGTGAGACTGCGCAGCCCACCAATGGGCGACGCGTTTGCCTTCCACACCCACCCACCTAATCAGAAAATCCACCAACCAACGCCTTCTTGGCCTTGTTCTCTATTGTCGCATCCCTTTGCTCCTTCTTTATTTTTTGTAATTTGTTTTTGTGTTTTTTTGCTTTTTTCTTGAACCGATTGGTAGGAAAACAACTGTGACGAATAGCGAATTCTAATATTATTTCTCTTTTTGTGGTAAAAAATAAAGTAAAAAAAAATAAATTGTGTGGGTGAGAAGGGTTTTTTACATTTTTGAAAATAAAATGAAAAAAATAATAAGCGTTTTAACGCATAAACGAAACGCGACAACTGCAAGTTGGCAAGAGTAACCAAGCTGATGATGATGTAGCGTCATCGTTTATACTTTTTTGAAGAAAACGTGGGTGAAAAGAATTGCATGGAGAAAAAAAAAGAATGACGTAGTCTCGAAAGAGATAGTACAGTAATAACAACGAGCGAGCGAGAAGCTGTTTTATCGATTTCCGACGGGAAAAGTGTGCCCCAAGCTCACCTGTTCGCCGATCGATGAGCGAGTGTTGTTGGGAATCGAGACCCAGCACGTTGAAAAAAGGAAATCCGGTTGACAAACAAGCCTAGCCTACTACGTTCGTACAACGAGACAGAAACTCCAACAAAATGTTACACATAATTAAATGGGAAGGAAATGGTGACCGAAATCTGTATCAGAGTGTGTATCACGGAGAAGGTGATGAACGACCGATCGTTAACGAGTAGCCTACTTTAAAAAAATACAATTGAAAGACCCTTGGCGTAACCTTAAAGGAACTGTTTTATTGATAATAATAATAATAATTTAAAGGGATTTTATTGATGCTGCTGCTGCTGCTGTTTGGCATGTCGTCTATCACCCGCCGGCCTTGATTCGACTAGAAAACCGCGGGTGTAGTATAGAGAGCGGCGTGGTGTACGTTTTCGTCACAAAACGTTTAGCAACGCGAAGAAAGCGTCAAGATGTCTGTGTCACTGTCTTTTGGAACATCGAGTCTGGAAAATTGAGTTTGTAAGCGAGAGTAGTTTTTTTTTGTCGGTTGTCGTTGTTGTTGTTGTACAAGTAGGCCCATAGCGATGACCTGACACCGAACGGGTTGACTAGTTTCTTTGGAAAAGCGCTTTGCTTTGTCTTTTTTGGAAGCCCTTTTCTCAGCCGAGTCGTTGGCATCACCACGTCGAGGATGATTAACCTTTTTTTTAGTCGCAATACGATCGGTGGCCATTCGTTGGCCGTGGTCCATGAGAACGCCGTCGTGCCGTCGTCGTTGATCGCTGTTGGAGTAGTGTCTTTGGTCGTTGGCTGACGCTGTGTCGTCGTCGTCGACGTCGACGCGTTGGCTCGGGAGGCTCGGTGGTCTCGTTGATGCGGCGACGAGTTCACGCGTCGGGGTCGCAGGTGCTGCTGCCCAAGGGGCCCCTCCTGCCTTGTCTCGGGTCTTCGGGGGTCCACACTTTGGCTACCATGATGCCTCCTGAATTGGGCTGTTTCTCGTTCGTCCACGACAGCGAGTGGCCCGCCAACGGCATCACGCCGTTCGTTCCTGAGATGGAATTTAAAAAGAAAAATAAATCATTAATGAATGAGTGTCACGAATATAATCTTGGCTATGTTAGACGAGTTTTGCGCGCGCGCGCGTTAGATAGACCAAGCATGTCATTAGGAAAGATTGTTTTATTTTCAAGTGTATGCTTTATGGGGCGGCGAATTCGAGTCACTGTCAGTGAGTAAAAAGCAAACAACGTCGTTGTGAAGTAGCAGCTGCTGGTTCCCGGTGGTGGAAGAGGAGGTCGATAATCTGGCTCCTAAATGAACTCGACAACATCATGACGACGATGACAATGTAGTCTGTCACACTGCTGGACGGAATCGCCACGTCGTCGTAGCCTTTCTTATTCTCTTGTCTCGTCGAAGAGTTGTTTTTTTATATATATATAATTTGTCCGGCCTTTGGACAATCCGACAGGTTTCTTTTACTTTTGCCAATCTCCCATCCACCATCACGAGTTTTGACCATTCGAGTTGAACGTATCGTGACACGGTTTAGTAATAATTCCTTTTTTCTTCTTTTTTTTGGTGGTTGTGGTTGGTGTTGATGAAGTGGCGACGAGATAAGACCGGTCGTCGTCGAGAGGTTGAGCTTTTCACTTTCGTTGGAATGAGCGACGTGTGTGACGCGAACAGGACTCGCTCACCTGTTGCGTTCGCACATCCCGATGTTGATGAGGGTGATTAATGTTGGTCGATAAGAACTCCTTAATTTGCCACGGTGCGGACGTGGAACACGTGTTGCGGATTTCACGGTGCTCGAGATTGACTCACTGCGACGTGATAATAAATAGGTTGTAAATAATAGCACCACCACCGTCGCGAGGTTTTGTTTTTTTTTTTTTTGCTCGATGGAGTCGAACGAAGGTCTAAGAAATTAGTGTTTTTAAGACACACTTCTACTGGAGCGTTGTTAGCACGTTATTGTAAATCGGATTGATTTCAAGAGAGAGAGAGAGCACGGTGTCGCGTAAAGTGTTAAGGTACGTGGTGTGATACAGGAATTGTCAGATACGTTGCTTCTTTGGCTTCAAATATCAAATGTATCAACTCGTGTCGTGGTGAAAGGACAGCCGTCCATCTTTCTCTCTCTCTTTCTAATCTAGACGTTTGCTAGGTAACCATTCCTGTTCATTAATGAGTCATTAATAATGACTATTTTATATAATGGTTAGCGGATACGCTTGTACGGTCGGTCACGATTCCTTTGTTTGGCGTCGTTTGGTTGAGGTGAAGAGAAGCTGGATGGGCTCGACCGACCGCTGTTAGCACGCGCGCTTTTCCAAGGCGCTTTGGCGTTGGTTTGGAAGGTGGTTCTTTTTGGTGACCGATTCGCCACGGCTGGAGGAAGCGGGGGAAGAACCACCACGTGGCTGGATGAAACGAGGGAGGGGGTCATTGTGACGCGATAAGAAGAAACGTATAGAGTAGGATAACAACGAGACCCCTCCCCTCGGCTCGTTAGGCTCTCATTGACGACGACGCGGCGGCGGCGGCAGTTTCCCTCGCGTAGCGAATCTCTTCTTCGCACCCGTCCTTATAACGCCAGTGCCTGCCTGCTCGCCTTCTGGGGCTAGGGTTTGTATTGGTGATGTATGCATTATGACTGCAACAGTAAACTACACGAGTGCGTGTATACGAGATAGAAGAAAAATAAAACTCGGCGCGCATCTAGATTATATTAAATGAAAAACAAGTTATCAGATTAAAAAAATCCACGCATGTTGTCTAATCCCCTAATCCCCTTCCTCTGTCTTCACTACAACTTCCGTCTTTTTGATACCAAGATTCTAGCGAGAGAATTCGCTTTTTTTTCTCTTCAAATTCACGTTGAAAACGTGTTTTCGTCTCACTAGTTAAGCATTTTTCATTTTTTACAGTATTTCCTTCAAAATAGAACCCCTTAAAGTACGCATCCGCAAATTAGCTATCTACTCAGATTTACATTTCAAAAGTGTCTACGATAATGTAGACCAACATTTGTTTATACGTCTTAATTATTGTTTTTAGCTTTTTTTCGTTGCCTTTTGTTTATTTGGTCTTCGTGGACTGTGCAATATTTTTTAAATATAAATAAATAAAGTTGAGACATTATTTGTACCGTATCTGTATATCATGGAAGTTATTCGGGTCGCCGCGGTAAAAATATACTGAAGCCTCGGTGTAGTAGTTATATTTATATAAAAAACAACAACTTGAAAAATAAACGTCAAAGACTTGGGGTTTTGATAAATTCAGTACGCCTATACCAACGTCTCGTGTCATTGGCATTCAAAAAGTAGCCTGCGTCGTGAGAGGAAATGCTAGTTTAGGCACGCCGTGATACGAGTCTACTCTTGTTTTCGCTAGTAAAATTGTTTCACCTTCATCTCTTCATCTTTATTTTGGCAGTTTGGTAATTTGGTCTTTGATCTGGATTTTGGGCAAATTAGTTGAGCTTTATGTAGTGGAGTAGAAAGAACCGCCACCATCGGCGACGGGTCAGGGTTGGGTGCCGGAGATGACGGCCTACGAGTAGCTGTCTTCGACGATGGTCCTTCAGGCGCATGAAGTCGGTGCGGCCACGAAAGGGATTTGAAAGGGGGGGGGGTGTTATAAATTAGCCGTCTCTGTTTACCATAAGCACAGGTCAAACTAAGGATAAAGTATCCCAACATGAACGTGAATGATTAGTGCTGCTTCGACCTTATCCAGCGACTATATACAAAACATGGTTTATCGTAGAATGTCTCCTATTCTCTACCTAAAAGAAATTGCGGCGTCGCAAGCGCAGTCCGCAATTTTCCTATTTCTAGCGAAAACAGCGGAAGAAGCTCGAGTGTGTTTTAAAATAAATGAAAGGGGAAAATGGGAAGAGTGTTGGTAGTGCTAAGGCGTGAGGGGCCAGTGTGTTTTCTTACCGCGGTGGCATTGGATGATGATCTTTTTGGGCTGGTCAGCGTGGGCGGGAGCCAGCGCGGGCGTGGGGTGTTTGTCCGAATTGACGAGTTCGGTGAGGAAGCCGATGTAGCCGATGGCCAGACGCAGAGTGTCCACTTTGCTCAGGCGTTTCTCGTACGGCAGGGTCGGAATGTGCGCCCTGAGACCCTCGAACGCTTCGTTGATGGACTGCATCCGTTTGCGTTCGCGCTGGTTGGCCGCCTGCCGCTGCTGCACCTGAAAAACCAGCAAGCACCACCCAACGTTAACTACATGCCTAATACTCAAACATACCTGCAACTTACAACAAACATGTATTTCGTGCATTAACTATACTACTCGATAACGTTTCGCGAGCTTTATGTATATTGCGATCTTAAAGGTAATCCAAAGTCGGACATGCTTGATTTTTGAATAACGAATCACAGCATCAATCTGAGTGTCGTGGGTCGATGTCAACGTGTCGTCTCAATTGCCTACCATTTAATTCAAAGGGGTAGTATGTTCTTATGATATATGTAATATGTTCTTATTATATGTTCGTATCATAATAATAAATTAATTAAATACTGGTACGTTTCGATTTGTTTGTATCCACTTTGAAATCCCCGAATAGTTTCATTCTCAACGAGTCTTATTTCTTGAGCTAGGTTGATGGAGGTTTTTTTGACCACCCACCTAGGATGATAAAGGGATGCATCGAGTAACGTTTTGCAATGGCATTCGGTTTGTTTTTGTTCGGTTTTTTTTCACGCGATCGATGGTTTATAGCGATGAATCGTGACGACCACTTCCACCTAACGAGGGAGTGTCATTTACGAAGCACTGAAAAAAATCGACGAAATGGGAGAGCGGGGACGAGAGCTATCTCTCGACGCGTACCGTTATTACGACGTAGGAATGAATCGCGGTTGGGTTTGGCGTGTCGAGATAGAAATCGCAGCCACGACATGCAGCGAGAGTGGGTGTCGTGACGATGACCACCCTTGAGGATGGCGTGCGCGTTTTGAAATTGTCCGCGGTAGGGGTGGGGCAGGTAGGTAGGCGAGAAAATCCTTACGACTCGTCTATCCCCCGGGAGTAGTGGATAAATTATTATCCCTGCGAGTTAGTAAATAAAATGCGTGGTGGGTGGCGTGATCGAATGCCGACGATGATCGAGCAGGTTGACAAAGGCTTGTTGATGAAGGTTGAAATCGTGTTCACCATTTTAGTTTGAAAAGGAACGTGCAACGTTGCGGCAGGTTGCTCGGCCTTTGGTCGCGGAGTGGACGAGGATTTTTCGGCTGGAAGCTGGCTGGCTTGCCGCAGGGAGGTTGACGACTGTCTTCAGCTAGGCGACGACGATGGAACTCGTTGGAGTGCGATGGCGTTAATCCCACTCCCAAGTGAGTAGAAACGTTTTCGGAGATTCGATTCGACGACCGTGGTGGCCACGTGTCGTTTTTCCCATGCCGTCGACTGAGCTGATCGATTTTGTCGTTTCTACTCAGAAAGCGACGGATTTCGAAAGGGGAACTCTCGAGGAGGAGGAGGAAGGAAGGCCAATGGAAATCGAATAATAACAAACTCCGCTTATCGATTGATTAGGTTCACATATGAGAGTAACGAAATGAGAAATTATAAGAATAAGGAGAAATTATCTCGGTATAACTTCCTCTCGGCTTTTTTTGTCAACATTTAAAGTATTTCAACGGGTGTGCGACCCTTGGCATTCGATGATAACATAGTTTGCCGTCGTTGTTTATACACTTGGACAATGGAAGGAAGCTAGTGGAGAAGTAGTGTCCTTTGAAGGCACGGACTCGAGTGCGCCTGTTTTGTTTTTTAGACGAGAGAAAGGTAGTTTATGGCAAGCGGTGGGCTTAAAAGGGGTCCACTCGCCTAAAAAAATGTCATAACCTTTTCCTTCCAGTCGTTTACCTTAAGGCTTACGTCGATATGCTGATTCTGGATATGCTTTTTCGCCAACGCGTGAAGGGAATACGTCGATCGTTACTTGCACCATTGTTTCATAAGGGTTGAAGCTAGTGTCGAGTCTGATTTAGGCGCGCAGCACGCGCGCGTGGTTTCCAGCGAGATAAGCCAAGTCAAGCCACGCGAGATGGACGACACGACCGGACTTCAAGAGCGTGCAGTGTTACGAACAAACTACAACTTTACTAATTTCACGTTAAAACCTGAAAATCAACATGGTTGGTGATCTGTTTTCTAATTCCGCAACACCATTTTTGGTCATTTAAAGTACTTTTGAGGCCAGGATTGTCTTTTCACTGTTCTTTGAAGCTGTCAAGTCTTGACCAGCTTATCTAATACGCTGTTTAGGTTATACGTTTCTGTGGGCGCCATATCACGACAAGTCTTCGGGTGTGCCTCTCAAAAACCATATACCTATCTTGTCTTTTTACTCGTTCTGATGCGTTCACTTGTTCAATACGCCAACACCTGACTCCGATGACGTCACCGTGGGTTAATGCAACTTGATCACTTTAGTTTTTATCTACCCCCTCTTTCCGCTCATTTTTCCTCTCAGATGCTTCGGCTACGCTAAAGTGAGAATTTGGTGGCCGAAAATAGTTCTCATGTCGATGTCGTGCGGAAACGAAAACTGTCGTCTTATCTGGTTATTCATGATGTCTCATTGTATTTGTTTTTCACCAACACCGTTCGATAAACTTATCCGCCGCCTTCCTACCTATCGTCAGGAGACTCGCTGACGTTAAAAAGATGCATTTTCTCGAGACTAGTTTTGGAAATGATTAAGAAGGAAAGGTTGAGAAGGAGAGGAACACTCACCTGCTGCTGAGGACACTTTTTCCTTCTCCTCCTCTGGCGGTGAACGTTTTCTTGGTCGCGGTGCGAGCGCGAATAAGGCGACGGGGTGCTGCAACATGAGTCGTAGGCGCCTCCGTCGAGTTCGGATGACGAGAACTGATTCTCGAGAAAGTGCCGGTTGAAGGCCTCCATGTCGAGGTTTTCCATGATGGCCAGTCGTTTGTTCGTAGCGTTGCTAGTCGTTGGACTCACCCCCCCGGACTCGGCCCCGGGGGCCACGCACCCTCCTCGGCGCTCGTCGTCGTCGTCGTCGGGGGCGTTGGCGGTCGCCACGGGGGCAATGGTGATGGTGAGGGAGGGCGAACGTAGCGGCACGACGACGACGACGATACTTTTCTTGTTTTCACAACCGAGTCGCACGACTGCCACGTGCCGAGTAAAGCGATGCCTCCCGTCGATAGCGGTGTGACGGTGGTGAGGGTCGTGTTGGTAATGATGTGATGATGGTGATAACGCGAACGACGGCGGCGACATTCCCGGCCCAATGGGAGGCGGTTGCGGCGCCACGCGCCGGTCGTGCGCCGCCAATCGTAGGCAGGAAAGGGAGGAGGGGGTCGTGCTTGTTCGATCAGGTGGCGGCGGCGGGGGTGGTGGACATCAGCAGCAGCAAGTGGAACTTGAAGCACTTGGTGGTTGCGGACGGAGGTGGAGGGAAGAGCGTGTTATTGTTTTTAATTTTATTTTAAAATTCTTTGACCCAATGAAACCACTATACAAAAGATATAAATTGATAACGACCCACCTTATGATATTCGCTCAGGTATCTATCTATAAATGCAGTCGATACACTTGTATTCGCCACTGTAAGCACGTTTTTGGGTGATTATCTCCGGGTATGTTCACAATGATCGTTTTACTATTTTTTGGTTTTCCTCGAGACCATTTTCATATTCATATTATTGGCGTATGTATTTTTCACAAACTGATGTCTGTACCTTTGAATTGTGAATTGTTGTTGTTCATTTTTTATTGTATTTGGTTTAATTGATTTTTTTGCAACACTTTGATCAATTTATTCTCTTTATGTTCATCGGATGTTTCTATAATTGTGTATGTGCGCGTTTTGTTTTTATATTACTTACCTTCATCTCATCGACAAGCCTTTGGGCAGTTGGTGTGCCTCTCAAAACCAAACACCCTACCTACTTACCTTATCTCATCGGGATGCTCAACAAACTATAACTATAAACTAGATATAACAACAACGTTACCTAACACTTTTATATAATCAAACACTTGATTAGTTAAATCAAAACTAACATCATTTCAAACACCTGAACAGAGAAAAGTCACTAAAACCAAATGTTAAATACAGGATATGTTAAATACAATCCTATGCATGTTTTGGTATTGTGCGAATTGGTTATCATTAAGATTCTCCGCCTTATATCGCGACACGGAGAAAAACCGTTTCTAGAAGCCGTTTAAACATTTAAATTGAACTGAAACAAAAATATAAACTCGATCGCCATTGAAAAGTTGGTCGTGTACCGACTAGCAATCAGCAGAAGCATTTTTTTTTTTAAGAACAATGAATAAAAGTAAAGGAATGTTGTTTTTTTGTCCAGCCCGAGGTCTATGCGGGGAAGCCCAAAGGCTGGTGGACCCGACTTTCCCACCTAGACTAGAGAAAAAGAAAACCAAAAAGACGACGTCGTTTCTAATTCGTTTTCTGACATCGATGAAGCTTTGTCTTCGGTACGCTACTATACTGTATATGTATATACCGTCGAGTCGAATGACCCTGATGTTATTTATTCATTGCGGATCCGTTCCCAAGGAACAAAAAGGACACATACAAAGCATTTAAGGAACCAAACAAAAAAACACGTAACATAAAATATTGGTATAAAAAAACCATCGGTAATAAAATAACACGATTTACACCAAATCCTATATACAGACTCAGCAATACTCTAAATAAAACGCTGTTTAGTACAATAAAACCAACTAGAAATTAAAAAAAAAAAAAAAACACTATTTAAAATTTCCAATACATGATTTTAGATCTAGGCCTACATTCAAATGTTTACAAGCTCTAACACAGGAGGCTCATATCATCGAATGACGCATGATATAATTTATCCTGTTGCCGTAAGATTCCATTCCACCGCAAAAATGAAAGAAAATAGAAAGATTTTGTTTTTGGAATCTGTAAATGAAAGTGAGACTTTCCAGATGTTGTTAGTCGAATTGAAGATCGAGATGCTTTCGAAGAGATTTTGGTAGAAGTGGGTGATTGATTCCTTCTGGTAACTGCCAGTTATCGTTAAGACATTGCCGAATAAAGCAGTAAGAACCGCACGATATCGTCGTTTCAGAGCAGTGCGTAATGAGGCTTGACAGTCAAATGACAACGTGCAAAGATATACTTGCACTATTATAATGTATATTGGCATACGGATTAGTTTTTTAAATTATTTGTGAAGTGAATTTAAAAAAAAAATGAAACGTACTAAACGAAACGCAGTTAATCAAGATATGAAAAATAAGTCAACGAACAAAAAACGAAAATTTCACTTCACTCTTATACTTCAGACAAAACTGCAAAACCGATACACTTAATAACTAACTGTTGTACATAAGTTTTTATTTCTTGTGGTACTTACATACATTACCCTGTATTGTGTGATTGGTATGCTAAGTTGGTGACGTACATGAACGTAAATAATAATTAATTTTAATAATTGATCTTTTTTCTTCCATTTTTAATTACATGAATACATTACTTTTAACCCTTTCTTAAACATGTTAACTTTTATGTTATTAAACTCAAAACAAAAATGTATCCAACCGTACCATTTTATAAAAGCAAACGTCCCAAATTCTCAATACATGTGTTTATTGTATCGTAAAGATAGATGATAAGGAACATTGCTGGCTTTTCCTTTACGACTCCGTAAGCTTGATGGGGGGTAGTGTCAGAGATCAATTGTACTAATTGGCGGAATAAAATTCTGTCTGCCAACTTGCTTAGGAAAGGAAGTGTGGCCTTACAATGTTTATAAGAGTCAAAATGCCTTATCACTGCGTACACGTCGCTACCCTAATAAACAAAGCTCTTGTGCTGAAACAAAAACTAAGGTGAACAAAATAAAACTTACCCTAGGTAACTGACCGGGTGGATTAACTTTTTAGCCAACGTTTCGCCTTCCTATTTCTGACCACAAGTTGAAAGCTCTTGTGGTAATTTCATGTTGAAAAAGTTTGAAAAACTCTTTATCAACACATTTTTTTACATTTAGATATAATCTAGGAATTTTGTTATGTTCATATTTTGTGACATTGGTATACGCACATATTGGTCATACATGAAAACCGTGATTGAGTAAATAAGAAAAAAAGCGACAGGTTGGGGGAATGAATAGTGTGGTGATTTTTAACCTTCGACGATGAAAAGGGTTTATTCCAGGAGGACACCGACTAGAACGCAGAAGGGACAAAAAAAAATGCCATTGGCGACTTCGTTGAACGGAAAGATGATAAAGGCGAAAGATTAAAAAGCGTGGGTCGCTGACACCCCACCTAACAAAGGTAGACGATTCTAAAGTGAGATGATTGGATCCCAAGCTGGATGGGATGCGCGTGGATGAAACGTCTGCTGGGTCGTCGTAGCGTTGCTGCGGTGGGTTGTCAACTCCCTCGAAGGGAACAATACGTGTCTCTTTTGTGTCGACCTACTCGTTAAAATGCGAGTTTAAATCTCATCGATGACGCCTCCCGACCCTCGTTGTTACGAAACCCTCGATCGTGGTGTCGATCTTGGCGACACGCTCGCGCTCGAATCCTCCATGTTTACCTGTTACCGTGTACGAGCGGAGAATGTTGTCACGCCGAACCCATTGCGTTCGTCAAAATTTCGTCGTTTAAGATTACAATCGACCGTCCGAGGTATCGAGGCTGAATTTCTTTGAAGCGAGGGCGGAGGCTGCGATCTTTATCTTAAGCCCTTCGGAAGGACAGATAACGCTCGAGAGAAGAATATAGAAAAAAGAAAAAAAAAGCTCGCGGCTGCTGCTGCTAGCACGATCACGATCTCGTTGCGACCACGCTCGACTCGGTCGAAATGAAAAGCTAGTCGAGCGTAGTGAGTTTAAAACGGTGGATGCCTGAGGCGGAGTCCGGCCATGAGGGGGTGAGCCAAAATAATGCGTTATGCGCGAGGAAGAGATTAGAATGGCTGAGACCGACAAACTATAGCGTTCAATTGTTCCAGAATGAATACAGTACCATACTGTCGTAGTGCTTTGTTCTCCCAAATTGGGAAGTATTCATGTTTTATGTATTTTTCTCATTTTAAGGAACAAAGATGCATTAAGCATAATGAAACGGCAATGAAACGAGGGTTAATAAATAACACAAATCATTAAGTTGCTCCACATGAAACGACACGGTGAAACGGGCAGATCCATTCTGTCAATCAGAATGGGCGTGACAGACAACAAACTCTTTATATCAGTCTTGGATCATGTTGTAACTATATTGTGTTTTACAAATTATTATTGTGCAGGAGAAAGTTTGTACCATACTAATTTCTACTTTGATAGACTTTTCTCCGTTACAAATGTAACCTTTGAGGATTTTGTATTTGTTCTGTTGTAAATATGTTGTACAATTATGGCAAATTTTTTACGACCCCAAAGGGTGAACGTGGAAACACAAGTACAATACTAAGGACGGTTTGTTTGCTACAGCACGTCTAATCGCTCTAAGATCTAGTACAAATCTGTTTTTCTTTACAATGGCTGACAGAGTTTTATGATATGCAATCCATGGGGTCAAGAAGAGGATACTGTCTTAAAACTACACTCCTCCGGATTACCCGTCGTGTTTGGTGACACTTTTTGTGGATTCGATCTACAACTTCCTCCCCGCCCACAAATTGGTGGTCAAGAGTTCTAATGCACGCTGTCTGGTTGTCTGTAAATACACCACCACGTGATGCATTTCACTGCACTTTCACTTTCCTGCAAAACGATTTGAAGAAAGCCTTGTTTTTCTCTACGATTACTCTAATTGAATATTTTATGAATGACAACAGTGAACCTAATATATCAGAAATCATTTTAGGTCCTGTCGACAAACAGTCACTCAAAAGAAAATTCACTTTTGTCATGAGATGATGCATCGCACTTAATCTCTAAAGGAATCGCTTCTTTGTTTTCACAGATCACTTTTCGATTTCGCAATTCATACGAATTTGAATTTTCGTATTCGCCATTCACGTGTTTCTTGCAATGACGAATTTCTGGTGACGTTTCACCTGTCCAATGAATGGTTTCTTTTAATTCTTTTACGCCTGTATTGTCAGTGGACTGCACAGAGGAATCCAAGATGCTGAGATGTCTTGACTATAACTCCTCAGATTCCTTCCGGTCACGTTCAGCTTTCCCCAACAGAACGAAATGTACTCCTAGGAGAAGTTCACTTTTCTTTTTATCATTGGTGGGCCCATTGTATGGATTATCGTCGAATTTTTCAATTTTCAATTTGGGTAAATTTTCCAATTTACCATGCACGATGTCGGGGTTTGGTATTCGAGAATTATTGAGTTCTGTTTGTGTTGCATTGTTCGTTTGTTAATTCGTCATTAGTTATGTCACTATTGGATTAATTCCTGTGGTCAATGGTTATCACATTATTAACAAGCACGCCATCGTTGTTAACCACAAGTGAGCTAGCGCTCTGAAATACAGCGGTATTAGGACTCAGCACAGCAGAGACATTTCGTTGTTTATGCAAATGTCTGGTCCGATTAATCGAGTGCTCAACTCTTACCGTGTAGCAGTCGATCTTGTCTTTGTAATCAAGAACAGCGGTCATTTTAGACTCCGTTGAGTCTTCGTCCATGATCAGGGACGCAATCAGCTTATCACACTCCATCAGGGAACAACCCGGACGGTTGAGTTTGGCTTAAAGTTTTTCTAAATCATCAAGGCACGTTACTCTTTCTCCATTTCATGCTGAATTTCTGTGCGCACCCTGCTTACAGATGTTCTATAAACTGTTTGTTTCCTTTTTTCAAGATTCAGTTGAAGAACACGATCCATGTTTGTAATTATTCAAGATAAATTTAAAAGTTCACAATTCTAGTTCACGGTTAGATTCACGGGTAGGAGAAGTTCACGGGTTCGGAAAAGTTCATAGGTAAAGTAGGATTCACGGAAGGGAAGTTTCCCGGGTGAGGAAGGATTCATGGGAAGGAAAGGTTAGGAAAGGTTTACAGGTAAAATTCACGTTTGGAGTTCAGTAGCATCACGGTTTCACTTAGTAGTTCTTGGTACGAATGTCACGATTCACGATGAAAGTTCACAGGTTCACAAGTTGTAACTCAAATGTTCAGTTTTCACGGTTCACAGGAAAATAAATTGGTCACATGAATTTCACGATATAAAGGTTCAGTTTTATTCATTCATTCCGGGTTTCGGCACCAAAATGTGGGATATCAAAAAGATTTCAATAACGTGGAAACACAAGTACAACACTAAGGAAGGTGTATTGCTACAGCACGTCTAGTCGCTCCAAGATCTGGTACAAATCGTTTTTGTTTTTTTGTCACATACTCGGTGTCTTCTGTCTCTCACTCTTCCGGAAGTGCTGGGGAACCATGTCCGCACCTTTTTAAATAACTAACTCCGCACCTTCCACCGTGTGTCTGCACACGTCCGTCATGGTCCGTGTGTTCAGGTTGTTGAAGGTGTCTGGTCTTGACCAACTTATCTAGCTAATTTGCTGTTCAGGTTTATTTTTATTTATTTATTTAAGCTTCGTCCCGTGGGGACAATACAAACGAAAATTTGATAATACAAAACAACAAATGTGCTTATGGAAGGGCAAATCCAATGATTATTTGAAGGAGGATATCACACCTCCAACCGGACAGAAAATAAAAACAACGAAATCGGTAAGATGACAAAGAAAAACCATTGTTGAATGTTGCCATGTACGATGTGGCCAAACAGAAGTCTTTTTAAAGTGGAGACAGTAGTTACGACATTTACTGTGAGTACATGTGAAGGCTTTTTTTTGTTTGTTTGTATTTTTGTGCCTTATATGAAAACCTTTGGGCAGTTGGTGCACCTCTCAAAGCCAAATAACTATGGTACCTTTTTCCACACATTCGTCTAATTCCTGTATTAAACACTTATCGGAACGCCGTGCTCAACTCCTCGATTACCCCTCCCCCTAACTGACGCTCCATTTTTTGTACAATCATTTCAGAACCACCTATTTCACAGCCTCATTGCAAATTCGTTGTAATTTTATCAAACAAGTGATAGCCGAACTTTCACATATTCCATTAAGTGTTTACAGACAATAAACGAGTATATGTAAAAAACCAATAAATAAAGCGTACCTTTCCATTAACATTCAGACCTTGAAACCAAATACTGTACCTACCTATCTACCTACCTACCTACTACCTGTGTTTTTTATTCTCAATCCATTATTATCATCATTGTCGTGGAACGTCTTTCGTCAAAAAGGCGCGTGGCGTCGCGTCGCATGGAGGAGGGTGGCGGAGGAGACGGTTGCCTCCGATGTCGAGCAAATAAGGGCTTGAGTTGCTGCGAGTGAGGAAGGCGAGGGCACTCACTGCTCGTTGTTACTTTTGCTCCGTCACCGTGGTGTCATTGAGGGGTTCGTGCGGTGTCAAAGGCGAGAGCGATGATCGCCAAATACTGGCTGCGGAAAAGGGACTCTAGTGAGTTGGCTAAGAAATGCGACTCAAAGGGGGAATTTGAATGACTCAAATTCAGCCCATTCTTGCTTGGTAAACACGGAAAAGTAATGGTAAGCAGCAGTAGTAGCAGCAGTCGCAGCCTGGGCTTGACACGGGTGAATCGAATTAACAAGGTTCCAAACGTTTCTTTCCACATGTTTCAGAGGTGTGCGTGTGAGGCCGGCATGGAACATGTACGGTAGCGTAAATGAACTGCTTCAAATCAAAGGAAGGAGAGTGAAGACGTATTCATGACCCCGACATCGTGAAACGACCTTCTGGTCTCAATTTACGGCAGCCTCCTCCCTCCCCACGGTATGTACAGTATATACTGTATAAAATTCTGCGACCAGCGCCGGCCCCCCTGGTTGCAGCCAGGCTGACCAGTTACTATGGGCGTCTTAGTTGGGCAGCAGTGGGACTTTCTTGGTGACATTGTTGTTTTGTTTTTTTTGGCTTATTTGGAGACCTATCGCCGTGGTCTGGGTGGTAAAGTAATATCATGTCATGTGGTAATAAGTTTTTCATACAAAATGCGAAGAACTGCAATGCTAACGGAATGCTGAATAATGTAATTTGAAATCTAAATTCTAATTAATTTACCCATACTATGATAGTTGACATCGACCACGTGGATTATCCGTGTGGTGTCGTGTTGGCTACTCTGAAATGTTTTTACGCGTATTTGAAACCGTACTAAGCATAGGTTAATGCCACTGTGGTAAATGGGAATAAACGTATCGCACGATTTGCTAAGAGTGCGTATCTGATACGTCCATGCGTGGTAAAGAAAGAGTGGTCGTCCATGAAAAAGTTTGGAATTCCAAGAGCGGCAAGAGGAGTCATTTCAGATATAACAGAACTTCAGAAAACCCAGTTTTATTTCCGTAGAATCAAAAGAACTCGGTTCTTTCTACATCCAGAATTAATATTCGGCTCGATATCTTGGCTTTTTCCTTAAGATTTAATAAAACAGGCACTTAAAATGGCATAGAACTTATTCAGTTCACGTTTCATTTCTATGCTAAATTATGTGCAATCGTTCTTTTTCATGAGATATCAAATCAAGCTGGTGTCTCAATTTCTGATTATCTTTCCTGTCTCAATTACCTTCTGGGTAACTGCAAACTGGTGGTCATCCTTATTTTCAAAATAAACACTTGTTCAAGTGGATTTATTAAAATCAATGTGTGTTAGAAGTTGGATTTGACACTGCTGATAACTTACTAAAAACAAGTAGATCCACCCCTTCGATTTAAACTGCGTTTCAAGTTAATCTTTGATTATTGATCACCTCTGTTTTCCTCTGATTCTAAAGAGTTTGGAAGTGACGATCGTGGTCGTCGGTCACGGTGGTGGTGGCGTGGAGGAGGATGGATGTTCGCACGAGCGTAACGCGTGTTTTACCGGTGCCGGTCGGCCGCTGCCAACCACGCTATCATCGACCGTTGCGGCGCAGCTGTTGGTCTCGTGCTCTGCCGTGATTGGCAACCGTCCCCCCCGCCTCTCTCACCTTCCACCTCATCTAGCTCTTTAAATACAGGTAGTGAACTGGTCATGTCATTTACTGAATTCTTTGTTTCTTTCACACTGCTGCCCGCTGGACAATTCTTACGGCAATGGTATGGTCTGACGAATGAAAAACCGAGCCAAATTGATACGAGTTCAACACATTTCATGAGTTTCATACATTGACCCTATTTTTTGTTGTTGAGTGGTCCAACAACGTATTCAAATGGCACAAGGACAGGCAATCAGCAAATGAATCGAAGACCAAACTTTCTAACGATACTTTTGAATATACTTCATCAGGAACATACATCTCTAACGATACTGATACAATACATATTCTTTTTATAACAATATCTCACAAAGTTACTAAAGTTCCTGAACAATACTTTTTTCGACAATGCTTCAAACAATTCTAGTTAACTGACTGGAACTAAATGATATTTAGTGCATTAAATAAAATTACTGCAACCACATTTTTCTCTTCACTACGCTTGAAAATGCATGTTTCGGTCTATTTCGATACAGTATATCCACAGAGTATCTATACTCTGTGTCAAGGTCGGTTTTTTACAAATTATTTTCTCATATTTTCAGTGATCAACTTTTTTATTATTTTTTATTATCAACCCTTTATTTACCAACGGTACGATACAATTTAGGAATTTATTTTTGGTAGCAGATTGGTTTATAACGTTACGAAGGTCAACGTGACATTCTATTCTTATGTGGATTTAGTCTGGAGTTTGACACCACGGGGCAGGTTTTCTCGGGGTTTTCCCGTTTCCTCTTGTATCGTAAAAACCTTCTATTCCATCTTCACCTCATCATCATTCCAGTATTTTCTGAATAATGTGTCATTATCTACGTGTCATTATCTTTCATCCTTGAAAAGAAATGGGATCAAAAGTTTGGAGGCCACTGCTCTTGATACAGCACCAAGTCTACGATACTGTTTACTGGCTTCTTCATGACTATTTTCTACAGAAATGTTTCACTTTGGGTTCTGGACTTCCTTTTGTCCACTTGGTCTTGGGCGATGTCTTAGCAATCTTTGCTTTTTGTTGGTCATAATCAGAAACAGCCAGTCGTTTCTCAGAAACTCTGGCTGCAAAAGATGCAGCCAGAAATTTTGGCTCCATCTGTCATTGGTGTGGTCCTGTCCAACAGTTATTTTATTATAACCTATTGGCTAAAAACAAAATTTGTTTACTTGTATTATCAATGCAGGAATAACAAGATGATGATTTTCATGCTTAAAACACCTTACAGAAATTAGCTTAAACTTATATGATGGCATCGAGACAAAAGATAGAATCACTGAAGAATGATTGATCACGAGATAAACGACAAAAACTAGGATATTGAATAGAAGCTTTTTGCAGAAAAGTACGTCTTTTTGTAAAAAACAAAATTTATTTATGGTGATTTACAAGTGTTGGCTACGCCAAAATGGCCATATTGTGAAATATTTAAAAATAGATAAATAGTGGAAAAGAACGTGCGACTTTTTAAGCTTACACAAAACAGTGCAAGCATTTTTTTTTACAATCGGCGGATTGGCAAAAAATAGGAAACCAAATTCAAGAACCAAGAAAAATTAGGAAAAATGTTTCGTTTTTATACTCTTTATACAGGGTTTCCACTTTCTGGATAGTCAGTAAAAGTCAGGGAAAGTCAGGGATTTTTTTAGAAATTCATCAATTGTCAGGAAAAGTCAGGGATTGAGTTAACATTTTGTAT
>JAQIWH010003344.1:0-20347 GCA_034695005.1 Cryptops parisi | reverse complement strand
ATCTATATTACTTTTACGTATTTGTTTATTTAACTAGAATTCGATTCTATTACCACCCGTGCTTCTGCACGGGTTAATCTCTAGTGTTATATAATCTTTGACTATATGAGATACTATACATAGATAATGTTTTGTATTTGTTTTATTTTGCTATATGAGTGGTTCACATGAACCGAATAAATTCAGATTCAAATTCAAAATACTATACAGTATATACACAGTATATCATAATAAACATACACATATTTTCAACATGAAACAGATTTCATGGATTGTCACTTTTGAGCGCTATTTCCATTGCAAAGTAGGATCGATTCCAATTGAAACGTATAATGATGTCTTTCATCATCACCATCTTAATTACGCTTAAAGTAATGCTAATTAAGCATCAAGGAGAAGCAATGCACTGTTCATGACGATAATGGAAAAAGACTAAAACACACTTTCCAAGTTTAATAAACAACTCGCCAATGCCCTAGGAGCATTTGCAAACGTCGTTCTCTCCTCCTCCTCGTCGTCGTCGTCGTCATCGTCTATAGGGAGAGAGAGAGAGACTAACAAGGTTTGGTAAGATTCATCTTATTAAGCTGCAGGATCCTAATGATGATGCCCAGCAGCGTATCAAAGAGAAACGAGAGAAATGCAAACCCCTACTACCAACCACCATCACCACCAACCACCACATCCCTACTCTACTACTAGTACTTGTACCATATATAAACCATTGCTACTATGCTAACTGATTTGTATGTTTCACTCGCTCTCTCTCTTTCGCTCTTCATTTTCGCCCTCGGTCGCAAAACGGTAATTAATTGCATTCCATTGTGCCTTATCGAAAATCCCGGTCTCAATCCGGCGGCAGATTTCCTGCAAATTTCTCAAGCGCCAACAACTGGAACAAGGCGCCTGTTCCTTCGCATCTGTTTCCGGACAGATAGCCGGAATATATTACTGATGCTATCACGTTCCCAAAACCTCAGCACTAACGCACAACACGCGCACAATGTTCGTTCGCTACCTACTACTACTATTACTACCATCACCACCACCACTACTACTACTACTACTACTACTCTCAATTCACGTTTCGAGCCCGATAGTAGTCTGCGTCGCCTTTTCCAAAACCCGCCATTATTGATTCGCCGCTGTCAACTTTCAACTTCCACACACACACACACACACACACACACTCTCAACATCCTATATATATATCCCCTACCCCCCTTTTCTCCTCTTCAATACACACCCACCCACGCTTTTCAGGAATGCGAAGGCCCTTTTATCAAGTCAAAAGAGAAAAGAGCAATGGCGCCAGTCGACGTGAAGCTGCATAAATGAGGTTTGCATAACTGTCTTGTCCAAGAGAGAGATGTGTCTTGTCCACAGATTGTTTTATGGATGTCTTTCAAGTGAAATGCAGAAGATAAAAAAAAGAAGAATGGGTGAGAAACGAGGGTAAAATGAAAGATATGTCGCCTCATTCTGACCTTAATTAAGGTCGTGGGTTATCGTGAAATTGATTAACAGTTGGGATGAAATGGCATTATAACAAAAAAGTCCACTCAAATGGGGTTTTGGACGTGAGATGGAGTAATTTCCTCGTGCCAAGCACGGAAGTGTCCTGTCCAAAAACCCTCTCAAAAAAGTAGAGGTTTTGGACAGGATACCAAACCAGTCTCATCAAGAAAGGAGGTTCTGATAACAAAGAATTCTTTTTCAAATTTGATGAGATTTCCCTCAAAAAAGTAGGGCTATTCGAATGTCAGTTTAAACAGATTACTCACAAAGAAATCGTTCAAAAAATCGATAGCTTAAAACTTTTGCACATTTCTGACCATAGCATTATCAACGTAGTATATGAAAACGAAACTAAGTCAAACTACAAGTTTCACGGATCAGTAAAATAATTTTTAACAAAGGTCTAAAAATGACCTGTCAAGAATAGATATTTCTGAACAAACCGAAAGAAAAAAAAACCGATTAAAACTTGCATAAGTGAAGAAAAAACTCTTAACCTCATCTATTTCTCTTGTTCGCAAAATGGTCGGAAAAATGGACTAAAAAGTTTTGTTTCGCTTGGAAAACCCATCGTGGTAGACAAAAGGGATAATGAAGCGCGGACCGAAAAGAAAGCCACATTCGGAGAAAAAGAAGCTAGAGAAAGAATGCATGGACTTTTCTTTAAAAAGAAAAGACCAAGAGGAAAAAAAAACAGTTATTACGGGAGAAGAGGAGGAACCGGACCGGAGAGAAAAGTGTCGCCAAAATGACACCCGGAAAAACTCAATTGCAGACGTCACTGGAGCAAAATAATTCACATTCAACAAAAGTTAGCTATGCTCCAGCGAATGTGAATTGTGAGAGGTGCGAAAAGAATTTCAAATTGCTCTTCTACAAGAATGAAAGCAAACTCGCAAAACGCTTTTTTTCTTCATGTGTGTGTGTGAGGGGGGTGTTTTCAAGGACCAAAGAACATTCGTAGTCACTCATCAACATTAGTTTATGAGTCGGTCCTTTGAACTCAAACATCATTCAACACGCGTGCAAAGACAATGAGACAACATTGAAAATCTCCTTCGAGTGTTAAGCCTATAGCTGTAGCGTCACAATTTAAACTCCTTATTCACCATATACTAAGAATTACCGCCATTCACAAAAAAAAAATTAAATCTTTTGAAACTATCAAACTATCGATCGCAGAATGAGCAACCACACTAAGCTCATGGTTTTTTGTCACACGCAATTATTTGTGTGGCAAGTAGCAAAGGTATAGAGGATCATACATACCTTTGGGCAAGTGGAGCAATTCTTAAACTAGTGACGTCAGATTTTAGCTCAACCAATAAAAACTTACAAGAAACTGACGTCATAGTTGTCCATAAATTGTTCCATTTGCCACACTAAAAAATTACGCGTGTTAGATTTTTGGATACAAGAATACTTAGAGCAGGACTAAATAAAAACTTTGGTAAACTTTTATTTTAGATAGGTGGATGAAGTTTATAAAATATTAAGATAAATAAAATATTTCAATATTGTTGTTGCTTACCACAAACCTAGTGTTTATGGATGTAGATGCTAGGTTAGGTTAATTAGATTAAGATACAACAACATTGAAATATTTCATTTATCTTAACAATATTTTACCTAAACTCCATCCACCAACCTAAAGTAAAAGTTACCAAAACTTTTAACTATCTAACATTTATAAACACATTTTTACTAATAGATCTAAGAGTTTCACCCGTATTAAAATTCAAAACTTTCAAGGCAACAAATCCATTTTTTTTTCAAAAAAAAAATTTTTTAAATGTGTAACAAAAACCTTTTGAATTTCAGAAATAAAAACCAACCAACCGAAAATAAAAAACCCCACCTATTCTTACGCTTGAACAAAACTCGGAATGTAGAAAAATTCCTTATTTAATGAGAAGTGTTTAATTACATCTCTTTCATTCATTCGAACACAGAGAGGGGGATGAAGAAGAAAAAACATGAAAAACTCCGTAGAAAGGCAATACCTTTTATATTATCATTGTTCCCATTTTCTTATTTTTTTCCCCTTTTAGTTCCACCTACAAAACTGAAGTCAAAAGCTTTTAAAAATTCTTTTAGCAAAAAGGCATGAGAAATATGCAAAACGTATTTTTCGCTCTTTTCAAGTCTAACTCTCTAGCACATTCTTATTGGAAAGCTTGAAACGGCGGTGAAGAACTTGTCTAAATGACAACCGCAACCACGAAAGTCATGCAATCCTAAATGGGAGAAGAAAAAAAAAGGGGGGGGGGAAGACGAAAATGATGATGATAAGTAGAAACATATTAAAAATCTCCATTCTTATTGCTTCTCTCTCAACTCGAAAAGTGAAATATCCATTCAAACATCTTGGAATGTTCAGAAAAGGGGTGAGTGGGTGTAAAAGAAAGAAACTTAACACCGACGAAGAAAAAATAAATTTTTATTCCACGTATGGGGAATAAACAAAATATCTTTTTGGTGATAATGGTTTAGGAATGAGATGATACGAGATCTCATTTCCAATTCTTTTCCCAACAAAACGCCTTTTGACAATGGGATCCGAAGCCGAAACCAATTTCATCTCTCTCTCTCAACCCTTTTGTTTTCTCACATCTTCCCTCTTTTCATTCTCCTGTCATTGGAATTCGAGCGAAGAATTCCACCCAATCATTACCAACACACATATACGCATTCATACGTACAGATGTTGGTAAGTTCTTCTCGAGCAAAACAACAACCAGCAATAACAACAACAACAACAACAGCAGCAGCAATTCCCTTAAGCAATTGCGATCCGTGTTTTGAGCGAAATCAATTAAGCGAGCAAGTTAAATACGAAAATCTTCACCGTAAATGTGTGTTTGTGTGTGTGTGTGCTGTAGAAAGTTGTGTGTGCGTGTTCTCTATAAACAAATTACTTTTCGTTCCAAAACGTACGAATTTGAGCATAAAAGCGTGGCTACCCGAAACGAGTAATTATACTTTTCTTTTCTACAACAAAACGACTCGTGTATCTCTTTTGAACGAAATTAAAAGGCGCTCCACCAATTGCTTATGATGGCAATCGTCGAACCACGTTGTTAAACAAAATAACATTTTTTTTGCTGTAGAACAAAACACAAAAAAATTACAAACTTCGATGATTGCTCCAAAGGCTTGTAATAACGGACATGTGGAGTTTCCGATCTTGTTACCTTTGTAATGTATCCGAGTCTTTAATTTAAGTGCTCCCAGAAACCAGAAAGTTAGATCACAAGTTTCCATTTTCAATTTACCACTTTTTTTATATGGATAATGGTTATTGGAACTTCAGAAAGCTATAAGTTCTTATACACGAACACTTTTAGTTTAAAAGTATACTATACGTGTTAAATGAATATATATGTATAAAACAGTGTATGTTTGTATTTGTATACATGTTACATACAGTCAAAACCCGAATACAGGTAAAACCCGATCTCAAAACTCGATTCACTTTAACACCAGTCACCACGTACTCTTTTATTGGATGTAAATCTACATTAATAAAAACAAACAAATGTACGTTAGGTTACGGTTAATGCGGCCCAAGGCCGTCAAACGCTATAATTGAAAAATCTAAAATCAATTTAAAATCCGTCAGTTAAATCTAGTTTTGACTAATCAGAACTAAATTTTTCACTAAATTTCGGTTCTGACTTACATAACAGTACTGATACAGTACCAATACAGTACCGGTAAACAAGTACTGTATATAAATATAGGTTACTGAGAACGTATAGATCCAGGCATTCTATAGATTGCCTTTTTTGGAAAAGTATGAATAACGCTTTTCAACAACTGTTATTATTACCGGTAACATATATTGTATACCTGTATATGTGTATATAGGTATGTAATGTATATATGTATGTACCGTATATATATATAATATAAGTCTATGATATAACTGTATGTATATTCAACCTATTCCAACCATATGGTCTAAATTATAAATTCCCATAAGTAAATTTAGATCTAATCGACATAAAACGTATGGATAGTAATATTTTTTGTACGTGTGTTTTTTTGTGTGTGGGAAGAGTCCTATTGATCCTGTTCTGCAAGATGGTTGCCACGTTTGTCTTACACTCGGTAGTCAAGCTTAATGAGCAGCATGAATTGCCAACTCACCCATCCACCCACTCGCTTACAATGGTTCACTTTTCTTTTCTTACTTCGTTGGAAAGAAAACAAAAAGTAGAAAAAAAAAGAGACGATAAAGACAAAAAAATAAAAAATAGATCCGAAGGAACAAACAACGAGTAAAGTGTGTCACTTGCGTTGGCTGCATAATCATCGTTGGTTCGAATTTCACTTGTTTGTCCAGCACCGATCTATTGTGGGTATAACGACTGCTAGTGCTCATTAGGTGCGAAAAGAAAAGTGATTCAAAAAGTTTTTAAGAAAAAAAATACTAGAAATGAAAAAAGAAAAACCAAAAAAAAAAACATAAATTTTCTTTTTTAAAAAAAAATAATAATAAAATAAAATACCTAATTTGTGCACAACTTTGTACAGTGCTACTCAAGAGTCAAATTAGATCAGTATCGAGTGTCACCAAACAAGTTGATGCGGTTGTTGTTTAGTATTACGAAAAACCAAAAGGAAAAGAACAAAGTTTTCGACGAAAGTTGTCCATAAAGCGACAAAGTTGTTTGTCAAAAACACGAAGAGTTTAAGAAAAGATATAATCGAGGTTAATGCCTTTCATTTTCACTTTGAGAGAGGTATGGGTCCGTCGTGTAAAAGATGGTCGAGAAAAGTTATAAGCAACAACTACTAATGTTTATTTATTTATTAATGGCGAACGCTTATCTTGGAGAAGCAAGGCGGCTGAGAATGCATTAGGAAGCAGAAGCAAGAAGAAGACGAAGGCATTGAGCGGTGACATTTTGAAAAATCGCTCTCAATTTTTATAACGAGCCAATAGCAAGCGGCGGTAGCGGCAACAGGAAGAACATCAACAAAAGGAAATAACGTTCTCTCTTTTCCATAATTAATTAGGCCCAATTTACAACCGGTGCTTTTCCAAGCAACCGCTTGCAAAACCGATAAAGACGTGTGTATGTGTGTGTGTATGTGTGTGCTAAAACGACCCATGGTTGCTGCGACGACCAAATATACAAGTAAATTTTCGATTATCCGAGTATCTAAACGGAACTGAAAATCAGTAGAATGATTAAAATGCCGGATACTATGGAAGATTTATGATAACTGAAAAAGCGGCAATAAGTATCACTCACAATTTTATAACTCACTTACATGTAACAAGATCAACAGTTTTAACATAATTTGGATAGTTGTGTGCACGTTTAGTCACCATGGCACAGAATTGCATATAATAGCGAAAGTCTTTCGTTCTTTAACGACCATCTGAGAAAATGTTTGGTGGTTCTATTCTCTACTTGTACGTTGATACAATTTTCGTATACTACTTGAGATCCTTTTAAGACGAAATGCTTTAAATATATTTTACAACGAAGACCTGATTTGTAACGTTTTGTTCTTTCTGTGTGTTTATCTCCTTGAGATATTAGATTAAATAATAATAAAAAAATATTAGCAAAATCGCATAATTTGCATAAATCTAGAACTTCCTGAATTCTATATTGACAATACAAAAATTACAAGTACTACTTCCATTCAATTCACAAATCATAACCCCAAATCCTAGAGGGGGTTTTACACGTCAAACTTTTTCAATCAAAATTCATCCAACTGTTTTCTAACGTCACGCACACATCCGGTCGCGTTTCAGTGCTTTTATTGTTTCGTTGTTTGACCGAAAGCACGAAATCGCGCCCGGACGTATGTATGACGTCAGAAAAAAAAATTGAAATCGATGGAATTTGATTGAAAAAGTTTGACGTGTGGAATAGGTTTTACACATACTGTACTAACAGATATCCAATTATTTATTTTAAAAAAATAAAATAATTTATGAGGAAATTTGCACAACCCACTACGCACTAACAATATTTCTATACTTTTCCATATTTTCAATAAAGCTCTATTTAAACACATTAACATTATTTGATTTCATTTTTTTTATATCCGAATGATTGTCAAATTAAAAAAACAAACAAACAATAATATAGGAAGTGTACTACAAAGTCAATCGAAGATGATTGTATCTATTTTCGTTTCAATCAGAAAAGATTCCATTTCAATAAATAAGTAAATAAATAAATAAATTACCGGATGTGCAAAACAAAAAATTTAAATAAAACATAATAAACAAAAATTCCAATTTCCTCACGCGCGCAAATTTTTCGGGACACCCTATAAATATATCGCTATTAGGCATCCTTAATGTTTTCAATGAAGCATGTTTAACCGATAATCCCATCCGCTCTCCAAGAATGAATATGTTCACAACGAAATCTACCGTCATCGTCATCATCATCATCATCGCCAAACATCATCAACATCAACAACAACAACACGAAACCGAAGGATTTGTGTGTGAGCGAAATGAGAGAGCGATTGCACCAAATATCATTTGCAACACAAGATTTAGCGCCGCGTTATCTTCCTCCAACATATGCGTTAATTAAAAGTCATTACGCTCAACAACGCCTTTTTTTTCCCCCTACTCCTTTTCTTTCAACTTTTTAACACCCCCCATATCCCTGTAAACTTCCTCTTTCTCTCTCTCTCTTTGCCTATTAATTCCTTTTTTTTTCTCTGTCTCTCTCTCTCTCTCCCCCATCACTGAGTCAAAACTCTCTTTATTCAATCGCATCCGAAAAGCATCAGCAAACTCATTCCTCACCTCTTAAGAGAGAAAAAAGTAAAAAAAAATAGGAGAAAAAAAAAATGGAATTATCAAAGTGTTTACCAAGCCAACATCGACATTTTTGTCGAAAGTTCTTGCGAGTGAGAAAAAGGCTCTTTCTCGTTTTACTCCATCATCGTCGTCGTCGTCGTTGTCGTCTTAGTGAGAAGGTGGAAGAAGAAGAAGAAAAAATTAAGGAGAAAGTCGAGAAAGCAGAAGCAAACGTCAAAACCTCTTCTTGCTGGCATTCGTTATTTCTGGTTGGTTGCTTCCAAGACAGTTTCTCGTTAGCACGATAGAAGCCCTACCCCCTTTCTTATTTTTTTTTTCTCTATATGTGTGTGTGTTCTTTTTCACGTGTTCGAATTTCGGTCGAAGTGAGAAAATTTTTGTATTATTATGGTAAAAAGCTTTCTCCTTCCCCACCCCCTCTCTTTTTTTCTTTCCTCTCTTTTAAAAACCAACGAATTCCATGTTTCTAAAAATATGCTTTGACAACTCATCCCAATCACGAAATGATGCTGATTGCATTTTTCTTTTCCTCACTGCGTATTTTAGTCTTTAAAACACCAAGGGTCCGTAACTCGTCGCTTCGATTATTCGAGGTTTCGAGTTTCTTGATGATTGGCGTCATCCTTCGGAGATACTAATTTCACTTCTCAATGGCAGTGAACTACAACGACGTGAGTCATTTTTATCTAAAACTTCGAAAGTGACGAGTTACGAGCTCCATCTTAATTGGTCCGGTAGTCTGCGTTAACACTAGAATACAGTTGAATTGTGTTAAACCACAGTGAACTAACTCACTTTTACCGTTTCTGAATTAATGCACGAAATGAGACCACTTAGTCATATTCTAGGCATAAACTAAGAATTATATCGCTGGACCAATTAAAGAGACTTACTTACACTGCACTATGAACCGATCGGAACCCTATGGACAAACCATAGGGTGCATTGTCGTTTTCAAATTGAAGTTTGCATTTACACATTTGCTTTCGTTGCATTTACACAAAATATGAAAATTGAATTTGTTAAATTACTGTATGTTCATTGAATTGTGAACCATGCTTTAAAAATCAGGTTTGAAACGATGACTAAACAAAAGACCAATGTTACACAAATAACATCATCTTGTCAGAACATAGGTTAAAAAATGACAATAAGCAATCACGGATAAATTATGTACAAATAATTTTAAAAACAATATAATTTTTTTTTTTTAAAAAATAATCCTTATCAAGTTTTATCCATAAGATCTATAAAGGCAAACAGTTCAAGTCTCCAATTTATTTCATGTTTAGAAAAAGCGAAACTCTTGACCATAATTGGAAATGCAACTTTGTGATGTAAAAGTTGTTATTCTTATTACTATTATTCTAATCGTATTGCATCCCATCCACTCTTTAATCCTATTGTTTGTATTAAAAATTTTGAAAAGTGGCATAGAAAATGGGTTGCTCGGACGCTGCAACTTGTGCAATGTTAGTAGTGCTGCGTTGGCGTTGTCATGTGTGCTAAGTGCGAACAGCAGTCGTCGCTGTGAATTCTTTTCAAAGTCTCCATTTTCTCCTCTGGTCGCCATTGAAAAGCGAACCATTGTTCTTGGAAAACATTAGGAAGAAAAGGCGAAAACGGGCCAACCGTTGACTAGCCATTGCTATAGTGTTATGCAGTCGTCGTCGTCGTCATCATCATCGTCTGGTTCTCTTTTCCAAGACAGAACAAGAGCTCGCAAACGAGGGGGTAGTACTACCCTCCCCCTTGTCACCCATCCACCCACCCACCATCCTTTAGTTGTGTAAGTTGTAGTGTGAAGCATCTGTGTGTGTGTGTGTGTGTTTGGCTTCAAACGAGTGAGTGAGAGAGAGAGAGAACGAGAACCGGTCTGTCTTCAAATTAAAAGGAGCGCCATTCAGATCGAAAACGGACACGAATGGCACTTCATTTGCGCGTCAGAGAAAGTGCACCTGCAACCCTTTGATGCCAGCCCCTAAATTAACGCCGTCGCCTCTTTTATTCTTTCGTTCGACGACAACAACAACGACCAATCTTCTTCAAAGTCTCGACTAACGCGAAAAATAGAGAAAACAAGAAACTCTTCGCCCACTTCTTCTTTCTTTTCAACCGGAACAATCTACCAACCATCTGCAATTCGCACACGACCCTTTTCACTAACATTTTTTTTTTCGAAACAGATTGCTTAACATCTATTTTCCCCCCCAAAGTTTTTCATTATTCAAAACTAACAAATGCATTTAATTGGTTCATGTTGTTACATGTACCAATATTGATTTTTGTCTTGGATAATAGGCAATCCAAATCGGGCGAAAGGCGAAATTAAAAAGTGGTGTTTTGAATGTCATTTATAAATTTCAGTCTGAACTACAACAGTTGTTTTACAATGTTAAGTTATAGTCATCTTTACAACACTTTTATAATATACAGTAGTACACATTGAAACAACTGAAGTCTTCAATAAAAACAGTTTTCAATCAAACTGAACAACAAATTTTCGATTCGTTCACTTGAATCTGTTTACAATTTTTAACCCTAACACGAAATTTTCGATCGTCTGAAACAATATAAAAAAAGAATTTCTCATCAGCATCAACATGATTAAAATGACAACAAAAAAGCAACTAAGTAAATAGAAAAGAAAAGACTGAAGGAACGTTTGAAGAATACCGTCAGCATTGGCTGATTAACATCCTGGCACAACGAAGAAACCTGCTTAAGACGAGTTTCTTTTATGTAATGTGCAGTTGCGCAAACGCTCGCCCATTTCTGCAACTGCAAATGCTCGAAATTGCGTCGAAGCGACCAATGACAAGGCTTCGTTTCCATTTCCTTTTTTGGGCAAACCTCAGCCTCTTTGCGGAATTCGTCTGCAGGGGTGGAGCTCCAAGATGCTGCGACGCAGTGGATGCTGGCGCATGCGCAGAGAAACGCACAATCCAAAGAAAACCCGCATTTCGACTAGCAGTTGTGTGTGGAAAGAGAGAAACTCAACTGCGACTACAACTACGTCTGTCATTGGCTAAGACGTCGGTTCCTTCCACCAACCACTCGAGCCAAACGTACACATTCGTCCAACTGCGAAACCGAATTGGAATGTTATCAACCCCCCTACCCCCCTCTTTTTCTCTGTCTCTTCAGTTTCCTCTATTCGACCATCCGCCCACGCAATGCAATTACACCGATGCGGACACTGGCCATTGGATGGAAAATTTCTGCAACGCAAACCCCTCAAATTGGATTTCTGGCGAGATTGGCCTTATGCCACTTTTCGACAAACAATCGCCACGAAGCAATAGTGGGAAATATTGATGGTTTTTTTTTTAAAAATGACGAGTAGATAATAGAATCAATAAACGATAAGTATCGATAATACTATAATCTTTTGCGTAATCGAACGATTTTGTTTAAAGATTTCTGCGTTTAGGAAAAGGAGACAGGCAACCTTCTTGGACAATCGATTCCGCGCTCAGTGGCGTCAAAGACCGTGAAGTGAACAATACTTACACTTGCGAACGAAACTGACGATCTAAACTCGAGAACGAACCCAGTGAATGAAATTTCTAATTCGTGAAACAAGTTAAATGTAACTTCAAACAACAGCTGCAAAAAAACAAATTACACACGAGAACATAAAAATGTTTAACTCTCGTAAATACTCGAAACGAAATTCGAAAACAAATCTCGTAAACAAAACTCGCAAAAGTAACTCGCAAAACGAAACTCGTCAACAAGGCTCGTAAATTAAAACTCGAGAACTGAACCCGAGACGAAACTCGAAAACAAATCTCGTGAACGAAATTCTCAGGAGCAAAACTTGTAAACGCGCAAGTTGACTCGTGAAACAAAAATTCGTGAACGAAAATCACGCGGAAAGCTCGGCGAGAATTGAACTCGAGAACGAATCTCGTGAACCAAAACTTGTAAATGTAACTCGTGCACAAAAATCGTGAAACATGAGGATTCAGTTTCAAATACATGTAGAAATCCAAATACGAAAACAAACAAATTATTCCTACCTCTCGTTCGTTGCTCTTCCATCAACTGTTTTTCTAAATTTTCTCGAAGTTCTCGTTCTCGAAGAATCTCCATTTTTAATTCGGCTGAAAAACAAAATTAAACAAAAAAATTAATAATTTAAAACATTAATTTGCAAAATCTAATAACGTTTCAAGGAAAAAAAAACAGGCAATCAAAAATCACAAAACATTTTTTAAGATATAAATAAACACTGTATATGTGATAGATTTTACAACAACAAAAAAATTGAAGCAAATATCAATGTTTTAGAGCAAATATCTATTAAAGGTGCTTTTCGCACCAAGAGCCAGCAAAACTATTCAAAACAAGCTATTTGCACTGAATTCGCTATGTTTTGGACAACAAAAAAAGGGGAGAAATTACACAAACAACAAACACTTAAAATAATACAACAAACTCAATTATCACTGACTAGTCACTATTTTTTTTATGGAATTCATTATTAATAAAAGAATTGTATAGAAAAATTATAATAATAGTAATGATGATATATATATAAAAAATGGTAACAATAGGGTGGTTGGCGTCATCTGTCAGAGCTTCAATAATTGATGAGGTGTATGAAAGTAAAATAGGGAGGGATGATGTCTGGGGATCACCGATGTAGTATGTTAATTCAACGTTTGAAAAATCACATTCATCAATGCATGTATCTGCACTGTCATCCATTTGGCTTGTCAGCAGAAGTAGAAGAAGAAGAAGAGATGCAGCTGCACTACTATTACTACTACAACGTTATATAGAGAGCAAGATAGACAACATGCTTCTTTTCACAGCATCCCTTGATATGAAAGAAAGGATAAGGGAGACATGACAAAAAAAAATTGTATATATATATAGAAGTAAGTATAAATGATCTCGAAAGCCACTGTATACATAATAGGAAACGATGATGATGAAAAAAAAATAGAATGAAAGATGAAATGGCAACAGAGAATGAGTGTGAACGAAAAAAAAATAGAGGATGGAAAGAAAAAAAAAACTGCATTTCATGATCCGAAGAGTAAAATTAATGACGTTTCTTCATAATTATCGAAGCAACTCATCGTTTCCACAAAATTCTCCCACCACCACTCCCTAAGTCTTTTTTTTTTGTGTTTAATATATTAGTTTTTTTTTCTTTCTTTCTTAGTGAAGCTATTAATTTCAGTCCGAATGTGACATCACGAATACACTCTTTAAAATTTAATTTACAAATTACGTTTGCTTCTGATCGACGTTTCGACGTTCATCTTTTGTTTGTTGGGGAGGGGGGAGGGAGGAGAAAAAGAGAGAAGGGTGAAAAGAGAGTTGAAAGGGGTGGATGGGTGTCGTCTGAAAACTGCACCCGTCACGTGCTGGCATGACGTGAAACTCGAAAAATCGATCGATGAAAGAAACCGAGAGAGAGAGAGAGACAGAGAGAAAGCCAAGGAAGAGGAAAGTTGCGCCAAACACTTTTGGCAAGCTTTTGCCTTTCCTCGCATAGCGATTGGCCAAAAGACACTCAAAAACTTCAACAAAACGCCCCATTTTTTTCTTTTCTGCTTCTTCTTACATTCGGCAAAGAGAAAAAAAAAACACTGACAATTTTCTTTTACGAAAGAAATAAATGTTACTATCGATCAAAGTAAAGATGGTAATTTCCATCTTCGCATAGGTAAAAAGTCTTCAACAGTTAGAAAAGTCTATTGTATTCTACGTTAACGAACAAAACCGTTAGTTTCTACAGAATGAGAAATCAAGCATAAATTTGATGTTTGCTTTAAATGCGGAATATTACTATTAGTGTATTTACTTAGTATTCAATGTGCTGTTCGGACATTCCAACAGTCTTCAACAAAATCAATTCTGCGAGTAACACGACGATTTCTACAAGACTTTCAAGAATACTACGAGTCTTCTAAGATTACAACAAAGTACTAGGTGTTTTTGATTAATTCCAGTTACGTACTGTATATTTTAACCCTTAATTGGATAAAAAAAAATGTGATTATGCGGCAAAAGAAACCAGTCCAGATGCTCATTATAGGCGACAAAAACTCGTCATTATGCGATTTATGGTGCACAAATGAACAAACGCTCCTACAATTGAAGAATTTTATTTATCATATGCGCCACGTGTGGCGCAAATGCTAACACTCACGTTGAATTGACCGTAGTATTTAAAAATGATTCAGTAAATTTTTTAAAAATTTCCGATTTTTGCAGTTTCGATTTATTAAGAAATATCATCAATAAACCGTGATGTCAGGCACTTAACGCTATTCCAAATTTAACGATTGGTTTGCATTATAACCATTTGTCAACAAACAACTATATTACAATAATATTGTCCAAACAGTAATAATAAATAGACTAAGACGTTAGAATCTCTTAATTTATGTTTCTTTTTTAGCACCAATTTATTTTTTTTTTTGGAGGGGGAGGGGGAGATCGAAAAATTTCACGTTTCGCGTCTTGACTGACAAAATTTCCATTAGAAAAATATCAACAAGAAAGTTGCTCCTCCCAGGGAAGTTGCTCTCTCTAAGACAACTTGGGATATTTCCGTCACAACTGTTCGTTGCGTCTTAACTTCTTGTTCAACCCCGTTTCAGGGTTCTCCTTCTTCTAGGGTCACCTTCTATCAACCCCATCAACCCTTCACACCCAACCCTCAACACCATGAAACACGCAACAAAACACACACCCACCCCCTCCTACACTACCTCCATCGCTCTATTCAACTCGTTGTCTTTTGGCCCTCGAGGCTATATTACCACCACCGAAAACCTCGCGCCTTTTTGAAAAGCATAACGCAGGCAACTCAACTCAGGGGTGTGTTGCAACGTTATATAGTAGTATAAAAGTGCACATGTCGAGAGATTAATATAAAATTAGAAAACATTCCTCGAGCTATGGCAAAAGGAAAAGGGGGCGCGTGACCTTTTCCTCCGAAAACAGCCTCGAGTGGCGCGAGCCAATGGTGAGCCGCCGTTTCCACTGGCCACCTTGAGACGAACGTCTTAAAGAACGTGGGCGGGCATACGACGTTTGGTGACCGCCCAACCACCCACGCATTTCTACCCCTACCTTTTGCCAATCCCGCCTCCCTTCGCAACAAACCTTCATTAAGCCAATGGCGACACGACGTATTTTTCGCAACAGTAAACTGCGAGTTTGGACAGGGAGAGCCCTGAGATGCTGCTGCTGCTGCTGCTGGTGATGATGATGTTGATGATGAAGATGATGAAGAGAGTTCGAGATGGGAAGAGAAAGAAAGAGATGAGGAGGAGAGAAGAGTTTTGGTCAAAAGTCTATTAGAAGGAAGAGGAGAGAGAGCTAAAAATGAAGGTGGTGGGTAGTGGTGAAAGGCACCTAGTCTTAAATTGTTTGTAAATTTGATTTCATTAATCCTGCTGATGCATCGCCCCTGGGATCACTCAATCCAGTTTGACTCCACTCCTTCTCCCTCTCTCTCTCTCTCTCTCTCTTTCACTCGGACCTTAATGGCGACGCCTATCAAGACGCGTGAACTTCAACTGTCATTTCTGCCAAGAAAACCAAACCTTCATTACCTAAAGGTAGTCGAGTAATTAATTACCCCCACCAGCTCTGATGAGCACCTTATCTGACGCGTTCGAGCAACAGAAAGACTTTTCTTTCTGAACTTCCAGCTTCCTTAATACCCCTATGGGTGTATCGTCCTCGTCGTCGTTCTTCCTCCTGTCCATCTTCTTACCACTAAAACTTTCCTGTTTTCTCATCCAAAAATTCCAAGAACGAAATGTTGACACATAAAAAAAATTGGACAAATTTCCAACTTCTAACTACAGTTTGGATTCGGCTATTATAATAGCGGATAATGTTATCAATCGGCTATTGTATCATTTTCAGTCAGTCCCAACACACTGTTTATTGTTTTTTATTCATTGTTTAATGTTATCAGCCGGTTATTGTTATCAAAAAGCACTAGTCCCAAGCACTAGTGACCGTAATGGCACGATTCCATTGTATTAATAATAAATTTAAATGAGATTACAAAATTATTGTTGCTAGTTAAATATTAATAAAAATGAAATAAAAATCTACCAAACGTGAACTTGTATATCTCACGACATAAATAGTTGAAACTTACAAATCATTGAAACGTCAATAAAAATTGGCTAGTTAATAAACATGTTATTCTACGTGGACAAAAGGTAAAACGTAAACTTATACAAGCCTAAACACGCTAATAATTCTACAGTTTATTAATCAAAACAAAAAATGACCGTTACGATATATTGACCCAATTGTTATAGTACGGTATATAATTTAAAGTTTTTAATACAAATATTTTTATATAGCGATATTTTTCCATCGTAAAGAATTTACAAAACACCATTATTACAATAGTACCATTGATTTAGTAATACAGTGGAGTTCGATTATTATGATCACTTTAGGACAGTGCCTTTTTATAACAATAACATGTTGATAAACAATGAATAAAAGGCATTAAACAATGTTTTGAGACCGACTGGTTATAATAACAATAACCCATTGATAACATTATCCTTGATTATAATAACGGGACTCCACAGTATTAGTTTAAGTTAGGTAATCAATTATTTTCTAATGACCTACCTTTTATTATTAACTTCTTTTTCTTTTAAATAGTTGAATAATAAAATTCAACAAAACATTTTCCCCAAAGATAAGTGTGTGTGTGTGTGTATGTATATAAAAAATAATAACATCCCAGAACAAACACGATCTCAATTACACGCCTCGCCTACACAACGTTCTCAACGTAACGATTTTCATTTCCAACTTTTAACTCTAAACAAACACTTTAACCCTTTTTTTTTCTTCTCTTCGTCTTTACTTATTTCAAAATTTAATTCCGAAACTTTTCTTTTATTTCTTTCTCGCTCGCATATTAAACATGCCTCCATCCAAAAGAAAAAAGCTAAGAAAGTAAGTAAGTAAGAAAAAAAAACACCCTACAAAAATTGGCCATTGTTAGTTTAGGCCTTTTTCGCAGCCCCAGCCCCCTACTTCGCCGACTGACCAATCAACTTAAAATATTTGCACAGCGAGGGCTGTTTGTGCACTCGCCACGTTTCTTATTTCCATTACTTTAGCCTTAAGGCAAAAGTAGCTGCTTTCTCGTTAACGCACCGCTGCTATGCAGGCGAGCAAATTTTCAGGCGGTGCTTTCGTCCAAAAACAAATCTTCTCCTCAACGATAACATTTTTTTGTGTGTGTGCGTGTTCTTCTTTGGTTCTTTTTTTATATACTTCCTCACTTTAACATTTACTTTAAAAAAATGAACATAATTACAAAAAATTAGAAACAAAAAAGTTATTTAGTAACCAAGTTCGCCCTGTTTTTTTGTTTTTGTTTTTGTTAAATATTCGATAAATTTTGTTTAATAAAAAATACTACTAATATTAAAAATGGTTAATTATTTTTTGGTTTATTAATTATTTTAGACAACTTTCATTTATTTTCCTTAAAAAAATAAATCTTTTTAAAAAAATAAATTATTAATCTATTTTTGTTTAATTTATTAGTTTCTTTAAGCTTGGTTCCTTAAAAATACTTTAATAATTTAAATCAGTATAAAAACAATTTTTTTTACATACTTTAACGGTTTTTTTTGAAATAATATTTAAAAGTTAAAAAATATTAAAATTTTAATTTTAATATTTTTAATATTAATTATTCGATTTTTAGCCCCGATTTGATTAAACGTTAAAAATGTTTTTTTTAATATACTTTTAATATACTGTCATATACATAAAGATACTGTATAACGTATGTACATAATGCAAAAAAATCCATTTTTTTATTTCTGCATGTTTCGAATTATGCGAATTAAAATATATGAGAACGTTGAGTAATTCTATATTTGATTTATGCAAGTTTTGAGTAACTTTTTTTTTTAATTTCTGCATAATTTCGATTTATTTATTTAGTTATACATAGATTTTCATTTACATTAGACTCGTGTGGTTTTTGATTTATGCAAAAAACTTATGCGGTTCTCTTTTTATGCGTATTTTGTTACATTGGACTTATAAACTTATAAACGTAAACAAACGACTGTAGATGTCAGTACACGTTCAACTCCCAGCTCGCTCACTCACAGGTAAGGCAAATATAAAATGCATCAAAAACATAACTATTTTCCATCATTTACCACTATTTTTTAATTATTCTATTTTAAGCACGATTTGATAACAACAATATTAAGAAACAAAAAATGAGTATTAAAAACCCAACATTTTTCTCTTTAACCTTTTCTTCAAAAAATAAAATAAAATAAATACATAAACACAAGTTTTATTACCATTCTAAATTTATTTTTTTTTAATTATTAGACTTTGGCAACGATTCGTTAAAAACACCACCACGTACTACTAATAAAAACGAGTATTAAAAAACCCCAAGATATTTGATGAAAACTAATTGTGCTGCAAATTCGAGTTTGGCTACCACTACTATTGCTGTTGCATGTCCTTAGGAAAACAGAGGCGCTCGTTCATTCGTTGCTTCCATCGTTCCTTCGTTTTGGCACGCTTCCACGTCTACTTTCACTAATAATAACTCAATCCTCATTAAAAGAGTTTAATGAAAATTATCCGAGAAAAAAGAAAAAGAAGAAGAAGAAGAAAACGCTGTGAGAAACAGCGAAAAAAAATCCTGGAGATGATGTTGCGAGTGGAGTGAAGAAATAGTGTGAGGAGAAACAAGAGCAAATGTTGGTTGAAAATCCAGCGGAAAATATCATTAAAATTCAGCACAGATGAAAACATTTAGCTCTTCTTCTTCTATGCAATCTCTAATTTTCGCCTTCAGTCATAATGGCTCCCAATGTGTGGCTAATCTGGCAAACCTGCAATTGCGAGGGAGGTGGAAAGGCAATCCAAATCCAAGGTAAACAAGCCGTGGTGGGGGTAAAAATTTTGCAAAGCCAGCAGTTGTTGGGAATAAATTTTTTTTCTGTTAATTGAAACTCAGTGATACACACACACACACGGAGCAACGAACGAAAAGCGAGCTAAGTAAGCGCAAACAAAAACAAAAACAACAACAACAACACTTGCAGCCATGTAAACGCGGTTAAGCCAATTACAATTTTTGATTCGCTGCTAAGTGCAATGAGAAACCACGACGTTTGGAAAAAGTTGAGTATATTTTTTTTGGTTCAACTTTGGCTGTAGGCTAAAAATGCTAGTTAATTTCCATGTTTTCCACAAAACACAAAAATTTCTTTAACAAAAACATTATCATTATCCCCCTCCCCTCTATTTTAACCTCTTTTGTTTAACTTACTCTGAGGTTGAAATGGTTCAACATCTTTGAGCTCTTTTTTTGATAGGTTTCCGATGACCTGGAAAGCTGAAACTTTGAACATAAGCTGGGGTCGAGAAACATTTTGTTGTATCAAATTTAGACGGATCAATGTTCAGTCAATTCTGAGATTTTGTCACACGAAGGATCCGATTTTGCTCAATAAGTACTTGTCAAATGCTTTTTTTCATATACCTACATTTTAAACCATTTCAAGCCACCACACATTTTTGTATACAAAACTAAGTGATTTTTTTATATATACTTTATCACCTACTTATAGCGTAGTATCTCATTACGTTAGTAGTCATTCATCGTTGAGAGTATAAAACCGATCCATCCAAATAAACACTTTTATATAATGCGTGGATTCTATATATTGCCGATAACATATGTATTAAGTGCTTTTAAAAAAATAACCGTTGTCCTAGAAATTGACTAAACAATGAACGATAATTCAATATTTATACATGTACTTAGTTCTTAATTTTTAAATCAATTAAATATCTAAATAACAAATGGTAACAGAACCCTATTCATTTACGAATCATTCCAAAAGAACTGTCATTCATCATTAAATTGTACTTGTACATGCAGAAATGTGTGTTGTTCGTGTGGGTGGTGTAAATGAATGTGTGTGTGTATATACGTATATATAGAAAAGA
>JAQIWH010003343.1:0-20352 GCA_034695005.1 Cryptops parisi | reverse complement strand
AACTGCACCTAACACATTCTAAAATGCTTTTAGGACAGTCTTGAGAAAAATGTTATTTAACACCCTTTCACACCAGGCCCTTCAATTGTATGATAACACCAACTGCACTTTTTATTATGCCTTTCATATTACTGCATACCATGTTCACACGTCAGTTTCTATGTTTGCTGGCACTTTAACAACAGTATTTTAAAATTCAACTTTTTGTATGGTAGGCCTACTATTAGCTGAGTTGCAAAAAATAAGGGGTATAAATACACCAGTCGAAAAAAAAGTTTTTTTTTTATCGGTGTATGGTTAAAAAAGAAGCTACTGCATTGTAAGTAGGCCTACCATAAACCAAAATCAATACTCGAAAGCAAACTCGCCAAATAGCCAGGCTCTGCTTTTTTCATGGACCCTCCAGAAATTGCAACTAGGTAGCAATTTTGAGCATGTATGCAAAATTCATTGTTTTGGTTTGTCTTAAAGTCGATCTTCAAAATTTAGATTGAAAAATCTTGTGTAAAACTGGAATGTTCCAACAATGATAAACATCCCTAGTATTTGGCGAAGGGTCCCAATTTTCACATATCTTCATATTGTGTTGGCATAAAAAGCAGCACTAGTATTGTTACAAACAGTACAATTAAAATGTAATGGCTTACTGTACTGATATAATTTCAAATATAATTGATGAAGGGCCTGGTGTAAAATGCTGTTGTCAAAAATTACTTAGATGCATTTTCGAATGTGTTAGGTACAATTTTATCTTCCTAACGCATAATTTTGAGTAAAACAGCAATATGTGCAAAGATATTAGTGCAATAACCAAATATTGAATAGCAAAACTTGAATAGCTCACAGACAGCAATGCAAGTTTAGATCTTTAAACGCGATTTTCTCGAAATGTTGCTCAACACCCTTTTACATCAGGCCCTTCAATCGTTCTAACTTATATTACGTAAGCCTACTGTATAATTTAGTTTATACTGATATGGAGCAGGTTTTTCTTCTGAACACCACAATGTTGGATTTCGAGCTTTGATGACCTTTATTCTAGTTTAAATTTGAATCATCATACAGAGAGTTGACTAGAATTTATGATTGAGAAATTAAGATTGTTGACAAATTTAAAACATGGGCTGTATCAAAATTGATTTTTATTTTATTATTATTATTATATGGGTAAAGCTTTTTGTATCGATCGAACTCTCTGAATAACATTGGTGGAACCTTCTGGGTATGGATGCATTTATCTGGATGAAATTAACCTAAAAGGAATCTCGTGTTAGATCCCCAAAGGGTTCGTTACAAAAATTCAAACGGACATTTCAACAAGTCACCAAACTTTTTTTGCTAGCTTTTTTGCTTGTATTAAAGTGATTGTTTTTGCAAATACTTTTACATTTCAAGTGGATTACATAACCACAATTTTTGTCAACATATTCATTTTTTTGATCATCAAATTGCATTTGATGTCTTGAATTTCGATAAAGTGTCATCATCATAAAATGGTCAAATATCAACTGTTGCCAATTCGTTTTTTGTAAGAAATATAAATTGTCTGTCTGTTGTTTTGAATCTACTGTAGTTCAATCTACCAATATGGGAAGTTCTTAGTTGATGTGATGGTTGTGTTCTGTGAAAAGCTCGAATGAAAATCGCATATATCGAATTTTTCATAGGCACATTCAGTCATTTGTGTAACCCACACACAATCATAATATTAGCTCAATGTCTATGTTTTTTTCTCTTTATCAAAATCGCATATAAGGAAATTGCATGAATTGAGGTCTTGCAGTACTTTGAAGAAGAATTATTCTTCTATTCTTGCAAACATTGATGGTTGGTTTTTATAATGGTGATTTTCTTCATAAAGATTGCGATCTCTTGGAGGACCATTGGGTATTCTGAGTAGAATGGCCAAAGATAATCTGAAGCCAAATGTGAAGACATTCACCTTGTTGTTGGAGACATTACCACCAACTAAGGAAGCCGAAGACGGACTGATCACGCTTATTGATCAGCATGGAGTGAAACCAGATATTGACTTTTTCAACATGCTCATCAAGAAAAGAAATTGGAGGAGGGACTTCGAAAGCTCTAAAGTAAGGACAAGACACTAGCAATTTGAGTCTGTGTAAGAAATGCACTTGATGATGTACTGTAACTGGTATTGTAATTGGTAACAGGACGTGCTTCGCATCATTCAAGAGGACGGATTGACACCCGATATCGTCACCTACGGTGTCCTAGCTCTTGGGTGTTCGAATGAAAACGACGCCTACGAACTTCTTAAACATTTGGAGGTGAGTGAATGCAGCTTTCTCTAACATGTCACGGTGATAAGATCTGTACGTTAACTTTGTTTCTTTGAAAAGTTTAGACACGCTTCTATTTTTTTTCCTTGGCATACGCTAGTTTTGCACAAATCCAAAGTCAGGTTTCATTCAGTAATGGTAACACTTTCACTCGGTAAAAAGATGCCATTTTCTTCTTCTTCTTCAAATTCACTGTTGGCGCAATGCATTCTTCTAATACTTTTTTCATATGCATTGAATACATGTTTTACCCATGAAAAAAATTGCCAACCGAAGCGTCAAGATAGTGCATCTTTATTCCTTATCGCTATGAATTTTCATGCTCTTTTGTCGGATGTCTACAACCAGGCTGTTGCAGCGATGCCTACCGAAACCAAGTTTTTCCGCTTTAAATAATTTAGCCTCGGAGCGGTTAAAGCTGCATCCGAGGGCATGAAAGATTCGGGGAGATGATACACCTTTTATAGTAATGGAAGAATCATTGGAATAGCTCATTGGTGATTGTATCTCTCGTAGCTGCGCTACATGCAAAACAGTTGGAATTTGGTGCAATTATTTCGGAGGGCAGCCCAGGTCGGCGTGGGAAGCCGAAGCCTTTTGTTCTAATCGCGTTTCAAGTGGAAAGTTGTAACTTAGCAGGATGAAGAAAGAGTAGGAAGCTATCTTTTGCTTCTTGCTAGATAAGCAGGCGGAAATGTCCCCCGCCTTTGGCCGATTATGGATCAAAAGAGACAAGCAAGAGAGAAGTGATAAAGACAAATGGTGCGAAAAGGGCCAGGGAGATATGGGGGCACATTCGATAAACCAATGCGATAGGGTTGAACACCAACCAAAAAATTGACAAAACAACGGTTTTTGCATCATTTAAGGATGTTTAAAGTTGGAGAGTTTGCTGGGACTTTAATTAATACAGACAATTTTATTTTGAAGCTTATTTTTTTTTGTTCTTGCAATGTGTGTCATTTGATGTTGTCCAAGGACATCGTTTGCTGAGTGTTGGAAACTGGAAAATTAGAAAAGTTTTGTACATATTATACAGGGTGCTTCAAAGTGATTTTGTAGGAAAATGACTTAATTTTTTAAAGTTATTGTTACTTCTGAAACACCATGCTTATGTAAAGAGGGGTTATAGTGTAAGTCGATAAAGCAATGTTGTAGATGAATTCGTGATTTACATTAACATGACGATACATAAACTGTATATAAAATCAATTAAATACAAACAAAATAATCTTAAAATAATTTTCTAATTATAATTTAGTCATTCAAAAAATATCTTTGTAACAATTGAGGAGTTGAGTGGCATGACCGCTTAACTCCAAAAAATGTAGTTTTGAGAAAAAAGGACAAAAGATTTCTGGCACCTTCAAATTTAAGGTAAAAACAAAATCCTTGTCAACTGCATATTTATGGAAGGAAAATGAACAGGTTTTGCAAAAAAATCTGTCAACTTTAATTGACAGGCTTCATGTTACAGGATAATCTAAAAATGCAATTATGAAGTTATTCTAAATATCGTGCTAATTTATAAATGCATTTTTACGTCGTTTTTACAAAGATCTGTATCTTTTTCATTGTTTTGAAATTGAAACAAGCGAGTGAAACAACCAGGAAGTGAAGTGACAAAAAGAAAGAATTCATACAAAACAATTCAGATTCACAATAGTTGCGTTCCATATTTTGCTCCAGTGCAAATTATACACAACCCAATGTATTTTCATGCTATAGACTGGTCTAAAACGATTTAATATATGCACTTTAAGGCATAACGACGACGTAAGTGGATTTACACCATTTTTCCACTCAATGCCTCAATTTTTTTTTCTCAATTCTGATATTAAAAATGAAAGTAATTACAAATGCCAGTCGGCATTTCATTTCAGTTCAGTTGATTTATAAACTGTATGTTAATGGTCCCATGAATAAATACAAAACAGTAAAAGTTAGGAATGCCAGTTAAATTGGATTTCATAATATGTTTGTTAATGGTCCTACGGAAAAATATAGTGCAAAGATTAATTTTAAATATCCCATATTGATGATTGACTTACATTATGGACTGTCAACTACACGTACACAAACCAATATGTAAATATATACAAAAACGAGGAGCGCTTTAATAGCCAACATCGGAGTGACAAAAGTGTTTAGTAACGAGTAAGCGTTGTAACACAGGTTGGCTTCGGAACATGCTTTTGCACCATGATACTTGGAAAAGTGTAAATCTCGTGCGCCTGTCACATGCATCACTTTTATTATTTTCAACTCTAAAGTTAATGATGATCGGATCTGCAATGGGCGGAGCTACATCCACTTTTGTGAAAGTGGAAGATGAAGAAAAAGTAAACACATTTTGATTTTGCTTCTTAGCAAAATGTAATTTGCCAGTTTCATTTGTTTTGGGTCTCGGTTTTTTTTTTTTTGCTCATCTCTTGTCATGATGAATTGCTTTTCCAAATATAGCTTGTTTTGAAATCATGTTCTTATTTCTTCAGCGTACGACCTTAGAACGCATTAGCATCGGAGCATCATTCTAAACATCATCTAATGATAAAATATTCATGAACCCCATTTTGTATAATGTAAACATTGCAATGTAGTCGTCTCATCCAGACAATTCCAGTGAACGGAACCATTAGTTTCATGTTGCATCAACTATGCATGACAGTCATCTCAGAATTTTCTTTAATAACTGATAGAAAAGCATTATATATATATGTTTTTTTAGCATATTGAAAGGAACTTGTTTTAGTGTTTTGATTGTTTTGCATGTTTTAAATTTTAATTACTTAATACATTTTGCATATGTTACCAGCGATGTATGAAATTCAGGCATTGTATTTGTATAAAATGCCTATCTTTTGTCAAGTATGGAATAACATCTTATATAGAACTGTTTAGGTTAGTTAACATCTTCTGTAAAAAAAATAAAATAAAATTAAGCCTAAATTTAGGCTTAACATTCAAACTAGCTTAAACTCGTGCATAATTATTCCAATGCTAATTTCACACTTTGCCAAAAAAAACGCAAGGGATTCTGTATGTCGCCTAGGCATTGTATACATTGCTGGTAACACATAACTACCGGTACATGGTCTTACATAGGTTTGCTATACATAGATTTCTTATCATCTTAATTTTTAAGAGTTTGATTAATAATGGTTATCTGACGATTTGTATAATCGTGCAAAGATTATATATAGATGATTATGACTTTTCTACGTTGGTTTCATCTTTTTTACGGTTTAAAAAGATGAAAATGGGTACTTTGTCGTCTGAATGCATTTGGGTTTAAAAAACTTAGACTTTCATAATTAAATGCAACATAAAGCGTTAACAAAGGCATATTTGGAGAAGTGTCGGGTTGAGATGAAAAATGCCGACTTAATTCACACTAAGGAAGTGTGAATGTTTCTCGATGCACTAGCTGGTATCGTGGCCGAGCAATAAACTCTCAGAAATGAACTCGCTCGCTTTTCACACTCGAAGGAAGCGAAATTTTAAAAGCTCCCGTTTTTGTCCTCCGTCATTCGCACCATCATGAAATATTTCTTTGCCTTGTTTCTTCATAAACTAAGCAAACACTATCTTAAAGCTGGTAGTGAGCGGAACCACGTTACCTGCCATATACATTTTCAAGGGGAAAGATCGGGTTGGAAAATGTGTGTTGAATGATGATGTATAGAGTAAAGTGGAAGTTGGTGTAGCTTTCTACATTATTATGGGTTTGTTGTCTTGTTATAGTGTGAAGTTGTGTTGATGCAAGCTGGATTATTGGGTGTTGTTATTAATGGAATCTGTTTTGTTGTTTTTGTTTTCAGGATGTCCAGTGCCGTCCTAATGTCGAGATAATGGGTGCCTTGGTGTCGAAGGGTTTGTTTCAGAAAGATTGGATGTACGTCATTAACATGCTGAAAGTGATGGAGAAAGAAGAAATCAAACCTAGTGTTTTGCTGCTTCGCAAGTTGGAGAAAGGGGTTGACCATGCAAGGAAACTTCAACTCAGAGTGGTACGACAACAGTTTTTGTTGTAATTTTAAATCTTAATTTATCGTCAGTGAAAAGTTGTTTGTGGAATTTTTTTCATCTTGTTGACTTGATATTTTGAATGGTGAACAGTGAAAATCAGTGATGGGCAGTAGTTCAACTACTTTTACAGTAATTACTGGGTAGTTATAACTACTTTATAGTAATTTAATTTTAACATGTAGTTAACTACCTAGTTTAGCTGCTACCCATAATGCTAAGAAATAACTACTGTCAATTTTCAGAAATTTGTAGTGACGCTGTATTGTCTTTTTAGTATGTCCAGGTCAAATACCGAGAAAATGTAAAATTTCAGATAAATTGTTTGAAAAGATGGTTATTTTGCAGGCATTTTTCCATGCTATGTAAAACTAATCCGCCAAAGCGGAAACGAATAATAAAATAACGATTTAAAGAAATAATAACTTTTTATACTAGCCAGTTGTCGACCGTGGAGAAGTAGTTGAGAAAAGTAGTTAGAAAAGTAATTGTAATTTGTAATTAATTAACTTTTACAAAATTGTAGTTAACTAGTAGATAGAATTACTTTATTCAGTAGTAGTTAGTAACTGCAGTTGAATTACTTTTGAAGTAGTTGATTCCCATCACTGGTAAAAATGACACATGTAGAGATGGCACAGGTAAGGTCAGGGTTCATTTTAGTTGTGCCCTTTTTTCCTAGCTTCCACGTGTGTTTGTTGTTTTTACCTGTGCTATTTTTCATTTTATTCTTTATTTTCAGGAAATAAAGTCAAAAGAATAAAAGTCAAAACCAACAAAAAGGAAAAAAAATATTAAAAAAAAAGACGTCAAAAAAAAACAAGTAAAAAAAAAAGTCAGAAATAAGTAATAACAAAGGAAAAAATGTCAAATGAATTTTTTTGACGTTTTTTTTTTTAATTGTGACTTTTTTTTCTTTGAGTTGACTTTATTTCCTGCAATTCGTTATCATCATCAATTCTCTTTTGACCTGTGCTATTCTTGCCTAAATTCCTTTTCAACATCATTACATTTTCGCCTCCCTCCTAGAGGCTTTTACAGGTAAGACAGAAAGGTAGGGAAAGTGCGGGAAAGACAGGTGAAACTTTTCTTTTTATTTACCACACAAGCCATTTCTAACCACACTTTCGTGACACTTTTTTTTACCTTTCTTTCTTATCCGACGATGTCTCTAGGCAGGAGGCTAAATGTCACTGAGGCGTTAAAATGTTCTACCCCATCTCAGTAACTTGAAAAATGTTTTCTTCAAGTATTTTTTTTTTACTGGTGTTAAATTATGTTCATCATGGTAGCGAGTTATGCAATCAAAGCCTTTGTGACAATCTTACAAATTAATATTGTGGTCGAGCGGATTACAGACATGACATGTTTTATAAACTGTTGAAATTCAACACAGCGACGAACGGTTGTTCTGTCCCTGTACTATCCTTGTATAAATAAATAAAGACAAGGTATTACGAAAAGTTAAGTGATGGTCTGAATTGCTCGTGTGCTATTACTGTAATGAACACGGCAGTGTTTTGTAGACATGTATAGCAGAGTGTGTTTGGTAGACATTATATGCATGACATGTATTATACTCCGCTCAAGACTAGTGAATGTTTTAAGTTGGAGTGTGTCGGCACCGTTTGTCGAATATTTTCCATATATGAATAGTTTATTGGGTTTCAGATTTTTTAATAAACTTGTTTGGCAAAAAAATCATTGACAGTGGTTCAGCAACACCAATATACATGATTGGTAGTGGTTTATGATTTTATTGTTACAGAACCACTTTTGATGGTTTCGATATTTCTCAATTTAAGCACAAAAATCGAAGTAAAGAAAACATGTTTCATATCTAGGATAAAATTTGCCAAACGGTGTTGTCATGCACGATCTTTAAACATTCATCGCAACGAACAGTGTTTTAACATATGCCATCAAAGATGCAGAGAGGTGTCCCAAAAGTCTTGGTGCAGTTTTAAGCTTAAATTAAAACTGCACCAAGACTTACTGGACGACACCCTGTATGATGGTACAAAACTAAACAAGCTTATTTAATGCTAAATTCAATGAATATTATTTGCATTCTTGATGTTGATTCAAAAAAAGTTTTCCGCCCAATAGTCACCCTGCCTTAAATCCTAAAGACCGTACAAATTTCATATTCTGAACGAGATTGGGTACTTTTTAATATTCTGTAACTTGCTGTCAAGTTTTAGATTTTGTCTCGAATCTAATAGTGTTTCAAGAATATAACAAGTACAATACGGTTTATTTTATTAGTCGACGCTGCATTTCACTCACAATTTCCAATTGTTGAATTTCAGGAAAGAGGGATGGATGTGCATCCTCGTTTCAAGGACGAAAAATACAGGGATAGCTTTAAAAAATTCATGTTTTACTACAAGAATTGGTTGAATGCGATGGCTCTCGAATACAAGACCGATCCACTGGAAGCCTACCGTCCCGATACGGATGACGCCGTCGACTTGGAACGTGAGGAATTGAAAGATTCAGCAGCTTTGTTAAAGTGATAGAATAACTACCGTAGGTACTAGCATTGTAATAAAATGACTTTTTTTACCGTTCAATAATGTTAAGTGGTGTTCGTACAATGATACCGCTGCATTGGTGGTGCGCCATAAAGCAGGGGTACTTACTATTGCATTTATTTGATACTTGTCCACCATTGACAGTAGTTTGTTTAATGGAAATGGATAGTGGTAAATCAAAATGAACCAACTTGCTTTTTTAATGAATTAAAATGAGGCCACTAAGTTACTAACATCTAGGCATAGACTAAGAACTCTATTGTTGGAGAGAGTCACACGGCACTATGATCCAATCGGAATAGCATGCAACCTCATGGACAAACATTACATAAAATCGATAGTTTTATCATATGAAGTTTTGTGACTTAGCTCCCTAGGTGGTTTAAGACGACCCAAATATAGTTACCCATAGTGCAAGTGACATTTTGACAAGCTTAGTTTAATTTCAACTGTTTGATATTTTTTACTTTTAATTTCGATAACTTAATTGTACCAATAGATAGAGGACTAAGCATGAATTGGATCACAAGAGGTTTCAATGGGCTTATTGAATTGCATTATGGTCTAATGTAGGGGTTCCCAAGTTTTATGGACAGCTTTTACAAAATACCAAACATCTACCTGATGACAATCGGGAGGGGCTAAAATAGTTATTTATTAATATATTTTACTACAACTAACGAAGTATAACTTCACATTCTAATTTTTACTTTCCTTTTTGCAACCCACCAAAAATTGGCTCCTGACCCACACTTTGGGAAACCCTGCTCTAATGCTTTTAAATAATTGTCATGTTGAAGCTTGCTGGTTAACTCGCGTTTAGTAAAGCGGGGTTGTAAACCTGACCTGTTAGTGAAGCAGATGCCAATTTATTTCTGGTAAATGAATTCCATGTTATGTTTTATTGCAAAGGATTTACAATCAGAACAGGGGAAAATAGTTCAATGGGTTATAAAAATTGCTGCATGGAAAAGACATAAAATTATCAGATTAAACATAAAAGGTAAATCCTACTTATAAAAATGAACTCTACCATTACATGATAATTGTAGGTTTATATAGCACCCAGTAGACGTTTTATAAAAAAACCAGGAAAAGTTTAAATATGTAACAAAAAATGAGATGAGTATGAGTTGATGACTGTCCGTATCAGTTTGTTTTTAAAATAACGGCGTGTGAAGTTCAAATCTACGCCAAACGTGTTACTTCCTGGGTTTTAGTTTAATGACGTTCTTCAGGTTCTCCTCTTTCAGCGGGTCGAAGAGGTCCCACAGTTTGTCAAACTCCTTTGCATAGGGTTCCACAATGTCTTTGGCATTGGTAAAGAGGATGTTTTCTTGGTTTCCCAGAGTTGCCGTTTTGGTCCAGTTGAAAGAACCATTGATGATCATTTTCCTGTCGACCACGACGAACTTGTGATGCATGAGGAAGCTTGAACTGTTGCACCGAACGGGAATGCCTGCAAAACGACGATTTGACTGAAGGTGAGAATGGTTCACTTAAATCAACGAATAACTTAATATACAGGGTGGTTCAAAATTCCGTGGTGAATTAAAGTTGAGGTGCCCCAAAATATTTTGTCAACGGATGTACGCCAGCAACTGTCTCAATTTCTTCCTATGAGAATTCATGAAGAGCTTCATTTCCTAGACTCCAATAAGGACCTCATTACAAGGGTTTGTGTTGCTGTTCGCGAAATCCTGGCATCTTTGAACATGTACGCAATCAATGCAGCAACAGTCATGCTGGTACTACTGTTAGTGGCGCTTCTTTGAGCAACTACTGTAAAATGAACTAGAACGTTGAGTTGCACCTATCTGCAACAGTTGCGGACGTATATATTTGTTGACAAAAATGTTGCTTTTGGTGTACCTTACCACCCTGTAACATTTGATCAAGGTCTTTTAAATCACCCTGTGTATATCAAATACCTCCGATCATGATGGTACTGTACCTTCTGCTCGAAATTTTCCAATCTGAGAGCTGGCATCGTAACTTTGAGATCTGTCGGTGATGATGCGAACTTTGACGCCTTTGTGGTGCATTTCCAAAATAGCATGGCTCAAGTTTTGACAAGTGAACAGATAAATGCACAGTTCGAGACTCTCCCTCGCGGACGTGAGGAAGGAGATGAGTTGTCTCAACGAAGTGTTTTCGTGGGCATACATGCACTTCTTGAGGGTACATCCTTTATTGGAAAAGTAGTTCATGCACGGCAGCCTGTCGTCGGGAAAGAATATGATGTTGTGGAACTCCTCGTTTTCCTCCGCTAGCAATTTATCCCGTTGCCACAATCGCTTCCGACGACGGTTTTCCGTGTATATCCAATAAAAAGTGACGCACCATTCCGTCACCACAGCAGCAGCACCGATGGCACATAAAAGGACATTGGGATGAAGCTTAACGGACAGCCACATGATGAAGCGATGTTTAAAAAAAGGTTAACCTGTAATAATGATGTGAGAAAAAAAAATATTACGCTTTTATAGGCATTGACAAGTTTTACATACTAATGTCCACAAGAGTCTAGAACCTCACCCACCCTATGAGTGAGGTCCTGCTCACAATATTTTATCATTGAAAGTATCTTGAAATTTACTCACAAATGTAGAAATATTCGTATACTTTATACCCCCTTATGACTCTTATTCGACATATTCACTACATAAGTATAAAATGACTGTTAACTGTATTGACATTGACCGAAATTTTCCCATTGAAATGTGACATCAGTATACTTACATCATAGCCTATAAGAAAAGAGATCTCTTTTCTTGTAGGCTATGCTTATTGCTTACACACAATATCCTGAAACATGGGCTGGGATTGGGAATCAGTCCCTTCGTCGTTCCCCGTCGTTCCCTTCGTCCACGAAAAAACGAAAACATCCCAGGTCATCGATTACTGATTCTGGTTCAGTTGAAGGAAGCGGAAGCAATGGAAATGGGCACTAGTAATCGATAAAGCAAAAATGTTGAAGATTGTGGCCATGCTTGCATTGCAGCAGGAAGGGCTTGGAATTTCCCCAGTGTTGTTGTTGTTGTTGTAATTAGAAATTAAATGTCAGCTAATGACACGAATCCGTTAAACATCATTCTGGTGAAAAATGGAAGCAAAGGAGACCGACTCTTGTTTCGTTACCCGTTCGCAGAAACTATAAAAGAAACTGTTGTCAAAAGTAGGTGTCACCTCGTCCTTCACTTATAGTTGGACAAATTCTTGTCTCGTTAAAAACATAGATAACAAGGAGTTGATGAAAAGTTCGTAGGGTTTCGTTACATGTAACATTATCCATTTGTTTATATTGGTGAATATCAATTGCTGTTGATGTTTATTAAAAGTGTGTTTATTTGTTTTTGTTTTTAACCATGTTGGTTACATGTAATTGATTAAAACTTAATAAAACAGTTTTGAGTAGTTGAAATGGTGCTGAAAAAGTTATCTTTTTCTGATAACTAACCGTGGGATATATTATATCAACATTGAACTTTGTTATTGTATGTAGTTAGTGTGAACTGTTGACATTGTGTTTTTATTATGATTTATTTCTATGTTTTCAGATAATAAACAGAATCCGTACGCAATGACGGTTGCTGAATCCAATCTCTCACTAAGGTATAATTATTAATAAGTAATCTTATTCGTATCGAAAAATGACAATTATATTTTGTGTCCAAAAATCTTGATAAAATGGCAATCAAAGTCTTGGTAGTTGATTGCCGTATCGTTTATGGCAATAGTCTATCATCATCGTAAATACACCTTCGAATGCTATATACTATATTTATAAAATAAAATATGATCTGTATGCTCGTCATTATTCTATGCGATTATGGTATACGTTTTCTGGGAGAATTCCTTTAAATAAATTTACATATTGGACAAGTCGGCTAGTTACGTAAATGCTTATGTAAGTACGCACGTTCATTCTTTGTGATTGGAATCTGCATTTCTGTATGATTTGTAGAGCTGAAGAACAAGTTCCATACTAAGCATAACAAAAAATAAAATGTAGTAACTTAAGTTATGTATTAACTCACAGCCATTCGTATGAGGGTGCCACGTGTCTATAGGTTAGGTTAGTTGAAACAAATGATGTGTCACTTTTATTTGGAAGGACCGTTGTTATGTTTAATCTAAAGTGGCATCAATACTCATAAACATTAGGTAAGTTAAAACAACAACTCCATTCATTCCCATGGCAGTGGCTGGTCGTTAATACACAAGTACCAAAAAATGCTATAATTGCACTAAATTTGTTACTCCATAATTTGATTTTTAGTCATCCATAAAAATAACAATGAGAATGGAGAAATGAATATAAAGTGCTGTTGTGATTTCATGTAAAATAAAATAATTCACGTTTTAAATTATGAAAAATTTGTTTTAAAGTTTTTAATAATTATAATCTTTTTACAAAAGATGAACTAGTTCATCTAGTTCAACTAGTTCGATGAATCATGGAATATGTTGGCTTACTAATATAACTTTAAATTTTCAATATATAATAATTTATAATACATTTTTGAATTTGTTGATATTTTAGCACATCCACATCCAACATCAGTAATGGACATTTAATTGGGTTAGTGTCGATTTTCTTAATGGGCATGACTAATTTTTTTTTGAAACTGTCTGTTTTTTTAAAGTCACATCAATGCTTTCATTTTACAATTGAGAAACTTAATTACTTTGAAGCTTCCCGGATAAGGTGCTGTCGAATTTGTTTGCCGTCAAAGCGCAGTTGTGCGGAAAGAAATTCGAACTGAAAGTGAATGACGTTCGGTTTGTCGGGCACCCCATCCTGCTTCCGTCCAACAACAACAGGTCATTCGATGGTAAAGCCGACGGGTCTACCATCTTACTCTTTAACATCGTGTTCGCACTGAGGGTAAGCCCAGTTATACACAGTTTGCAGTTTTGCTCAACGTATAAAATACACAGCATGTTTGACGTTAGGCAGTGATGGGCAGCATTTTTAATACTGCTGCGGCTGCTGGTAAAGCAGGGAAACCACGTTGACGGTTATGCAGTTAGCATAACCATGATGCATACGGGGAGAGTTTGTTTTACGTTCCTAGGTCCCTCCAACATATCCATTTATTCGTTGAATCAAGCTTCAAACTTTAACGCTACTTTAAATTATTGTTTTTCTAGGCAAACGCTAGTCAGTCGATCGTACGGTGCTATCATGATTTGAGTTCTCGTCTGGGCACTGCTTTAATGCATGAAGAAAATCGATGTAATTATCTCACCAGAGAGGATGAGAACATGTTGTCCGCTCACGATGATGTCGCCACACTTCCTGAAAGTGTGTGAAATGCATTGATAACTAAAGGCTTGCCCGCAAGAACGTTATACGTCACGAATCACAGTTTCGAGTCAATTGCAAAAAATCTTTTGTCGTCTGGGCAGTGTTCTTCATGAATGCGTGCGATACTTTTACTATCAGTTTTACAGGGGTGTAGTGTTATTTTCTACCTGGTGATGGCACCACTAGCTAGGCCAGTGTACGAGGAATATTTTTTGTTATAATAATCTCAATTTTAACGTTTTGTCACTTACAGCGTTCTTCCGGGCTAGCTTTCAATTGTTCAATAAAATCGGACAATTTTCTTGTCGGGTTTTGAAACACATTTTTGTTGTTAAATAATGTAACGTTTTATTATCATTTTCAAAGACCAGAAAGAATCGCCGTTTCATTTAATACTTCAGAGAAGTCAGCTAGCGACGGAATTGAAACAGGTTTACGAAGAGTGAGTTTCAGTCTTAACTTCATGTGTCTTTCAAATCTACATTATTATTTCATTCATTCATTTATTTATTTATTTAGTTGTTTGTTTGTCAATTTGAACTATAGTCTTTGCAGTACGGGATTTGTGCATTTCCCTATCAATAAATGGCTACATATTAGCTTTTGTTTACCGCAAAAAGTTCATCAGTTGCATTACAGGGAACACACGGTCGATGTACGTTATTGGTTTCAAGTGTTTGTCTTTTTTTTCAAGTTTCAGCTTTTGTGTGATTGAAATAGAATGTTGTTTCTATTTTCAGCCAGAAACTATACAAAAGTGTCTAGAATCATTAAGGTGAATATCCATATGTGTTCATTATGAAGTTTGTCAAGCTTCCTCTGATCCGGTTATTGTGATCATTTTGGAACAAGTGCTTTTTTGATAACAACAATATCTGGCAGATAACATTAAAGAATGGAGGATAAAAAACATTGAAAAGTGTTTTGGGAACGACTGATTATGATAACAATAGCCGAATGATAACGTTATTTCTTATAACGGATTTATTCAATAAGAGCGTATCCACAATATTTTTGTCGTGGATAGGATGGTATCTTAATACATTAAATCTTGTGTTGCAGGCCATATCATGCGATGCTTTTGCTAGTTAATGAGACGGAACTTTTGGATTCGCTGCCCATCGATGCGTCGTCGTCTCTGATCCGGTTGATCCAAGTCACCGATCCGTTGAAAAGCTTACAAGAGATAGCGCTCGATGCTGATGTTTCCTTAGCTCAGGTATGACAAATTTTGCGATAAGTTTCTGATAATACCCAGGTGACTTAAACAAGTTTCATTTTTTTGGTTTGTCTTTTTCCAATTAAAACTTGTACTTTTTCAATGTCTGGTTTTTCAATATTCTTGGGTTTATTTTTGTTTGTTTGTTTATTTTTATATGACATTTTTAATATCTAAGTGCTTATATTGTGCTGTTACTGGAAGTTATGTCATTGCGCTAAAGATGATTAATCAATTTGCTATGTGTCCAGGAGATTAATTTATTGGAATTTCAAATACAAAAGAATTCACTACCCTAAAATGCATAGTTTAAAAAATTTGAATTTCCGTCATTGTCACTGCCAAATTAGACGTATAAAATAAGACTTGGTCTATTTTTCTATTGCAGGTGTTTCAGCTGGCCGGACATTTAGTGTATTGGGCCAAGGCAACTATTATTTATCCACTGTGTAAAACGAATGTTTATGTACTGTCGCCGCATGCTCCAACTAACACGTGAGTAGTTACTAACAAGCTAGCACATATGAAAGATAGTCATAACTAGGTTGGCTTACTATTATTCTCTATGCCAATTTCATATTTTCAATGCTTAGGAGTTCGCCGCTTGTGAAGGAATTTTCGGATAAATTCCCTGGTGAATCCTTGCTGGCAGCGATGTCCGAGTTTTCACTTCCCGTGTCGTTAAGCCAGCGGGAGAATCTCACGAATCTTCCTCAACAAGAGGTTAGGAGGCTTATGTTATTGTCAATTGTAAAAAATGGGACTTGTCACCCTTTCACATCAGGCCCTTCAATTGTTTAGTATCATAAAAGAATTAAACTCTGAAAAATTTGTTTTGTAGAAAAAGGTGAACCAAATGATCATCTGGATGCTGCAGCATAATCTCTTGATGCAATTGCATACCTACGTGTACCTCATGCCTACTTCGTCCGGCTGCACCTTATTTGCGGACGAAAGATCGCACGACTCAAAGATAGCCGCGTCGCCCGATTTGTTGGGCAATTGCTACGCAGGGAGCGAGTCTAGCTCGGGTGAGCGAACTTCGTTTATTGGTTTCACCAACGTTAAAAACACGACATAACAAAGTAATTGGATTTCTCATCGTCTTTGTGCAGAAAATATTTCCGAACTTCAAGTTGCCAGTGAAGACTGTAGCCCATCTTCGGCCTTGACACGCAGCATCAATGGGGGTTTGGATATCACCAGCGACATGCTGGATAATGTTTTGCACGACCTGACCAAAGCTGAACGCGAAAGCATTCTCCAAGTACCTGCGGCCAGTAATCATGATGATTTAATGCTGTTCAACAGGTTTGCTATCTTGTTCTATTCCCAGTCTTTTGATTAGCACTCTTTCAATGTAGCACTTTAGATTTTTGAAAAGTTTCTTGTTTTTTAAGACCACTTTACACAGGCGATTTGATGTGTGGACAACTGTGGTGTCAGCTTCTTGCTCAACCACCTTTCGTTGGTTGGGCAAGTAGGTAACGTCACAGTTGTCAACAGATTGCCTGAGTTGCCATACCTAAAATTGCGTGTGTCGGGAAAAAATTTGATCTCGCGCTAAACTTCTTTCAATGTAAATGTCAGGGCCGCGTACGGGGTGAACCCCCTTGTTCGGAATAAAAATTCTGAAAGTGATGTACATAGCGTATGATTGAAGTAATACACTTAAATTTAATTTAGCACTGTAGTATGCACTTTACATAGTGTGAATATACACATAGTATGGTATGAAATGAATGTACATAGTGGGATAATGTCCCCTCCCCTTTTTGAAAATCTTGTACAATGGCATAGAAAATGTACATTTGAGGTGTTTTTCATAGGCTTGGCATATAGAGTCCTCTATTAGAGGCAGTTTTCGTTAGCACTCGAGCTATCACCGTGATCAAATTGACAGTGCTAATTGTCATGGGGACGTAACATTCAGTATTATAGTTACATTTTCTAATTTTCTATTACACCATTGAGCTGGGTTAGAAATTTTTGCTAATAGAAACTGAAAGTACGAGCCAATTGTTATTTTGTGTTTCAGGTTGTACAAACATTTCCAAGGGCAACATCACCTGGAAGAAATCATGTACCTCGAAAACATGTTGAGAACGGAATTGCTCGCACTGGTCGACAAATTCCGCGAAGTTCTAGTCACTTGTCAGCACGAGGACGATGCGATCGCAGTATTCTACACTCATTCGAAAACGTGACGACTAACTTTATTTCCAAGCTCAAGTACAAACCGTAAGTGGGTCTTTACGTTCGTTGTGGTTTGTTTTGGAAAAACTGGCTTCTTCGTTTTTTTTGTCCTACCGATTCGTTTATCAAACGACGTCATCGAAAAAGTTTTCCAAGCTGTGATAAGCACCAACACCAAAGTGTACAATTTTCTTCATGTGTTTTTTGTGTTTTTTTTTTATAGTTACAAAAAAGTTACTTTTGTTTTTCTATAAATAAGTATTTTTTTATTGTAAATTTGTATAAACGGTAAACAATCAATCACACCCTATCGATTAAAACTATTTTAATTATTATTCTATATCCTCTTGGCATTTCATCCTAAGAAGTCTTGTATTTTATTTTTTGTACTATTTGAATAAGTAAGTAGATTTATGTGGATGACTACTGCTTCTCGGAGAGGGTCCTCCTCCTCCTCTCAACACAGGTAACAGGTAAACCGAACAACATCAGTAACAGTAACAACAACAAGTAAGAGATCCATATTTACATTGAGTATGCTTCATGGACGAGGTAGCGTGCTACAATGATGAAATCAAAAACAAAAGAATTGCACTTTTTCAATTTCATTCACCTCCTCCCGTCCGCTAGTTGCCATTGAACGCGCTGATGGCATCGATCAAAACCGCCTCGGCGCTTTTGTCCCGTATACTGACAAACGCATTGTTTAACAAGTAAAATCGCAAAGGTTTGTTGGCCCATTCTTCCCCAGCGGACGTGACTCCGATTCTGTGGCTGGTGACGATCGTCGACGGGTCGATGGTCGAGGATTCCCGCTCCAGCCACAGCCAGTCGAGCATTCCCAGGTGCTTCATGTTGGCGGCCGCTTTGTCAATCTTGAGCGATTGGCACAGTTTGGAAGGACCGTTGCAGAGCTGGGTGACTTTGAGTGGCTTGTAGCCGTCGGTTTTTCTGGAAAGGTTGCGATGCTTGCGCATCACGTCCATTCCTTCGAGTGGACGGAGGGATCGGATTAACACTGCTGATCCATCACCTGTCATAATGAAACAAGATGCGTTAGTTATATATTTCTTTGTACACCTTGTTGGGACGGGTTTTCTGAATCAAAGTGTCACATGAACAATGTCCAATGTAGTCTAACAACAAGACATTTGTACAAAAAAACGAAGCAGGCATGGTCATGACTCGAACATCGTTACGTGACACCAGGAAGAGAAAGGAGATGACAGTAATTAGTTTGTTTTCTTTTTAATTTTTTGGACTGCATAGTCACATTTGTGACTAGGCGGACCTCTAGTAATTCTCTACATCAACAAGATGGAAGACTATAGAATTTCCAATGTCATCAATTACTACATGCTTCCTTGGCTAGAATAGTCATGCCTAATGGGTAAACTCTACGTACAAACAATAATAAAGTATACATGTTAAAGAACCTATAATGGTGACCCATGACCCATCGTGAAGTTCATGCGTAGTACCCTTACAACGACGTTGACGGTTAATTGGTAAATTTTGTTCAAACCCAACTATCAAGCCTTAATATTTATTATAATGCGCAAACTCGATCGTCTCGTCATGTATATACCTCGACTGGAAATATTGAAGCAGTTGTACATGCCATAAATTATGTACACGTAAGCAGTCCCCGGTTTCATGAACATAGCGGTGTTTCTTTCGGTCTTTTTGCCACCGTAAGAGTGCGAGGCCATGTCCTCTCCTCCCAGATAACACTCGGTTTCCACAATTTCTCCACTGAGACGAGTGCCATCTTCGAGAATTCGAACCATTTTCTTGCCCAGCAACTGGATGGCCAAGTCTTTGCAAGGCAGGTCGAAAAAGTCATCCCCAAGTTTCAAAGTGGACGAAATGGTGGAGGGGGACGGGACTGTCGTCGCTATTGGACGTTCCTCCTCTGCTTCTTGAGTTTCTCGAAAATATCGACAAGGGTGAGACATTTTACGTCGTTTGGCCATACTTTTCAAAGAATGGTGAAGAATTTTCGAGTGAGATGAGGTGGTTTTGTTTTATTCTACGTTCCAAACGAACAATACGAATGGAAATTGGTATAGAATTGTTGATGATAGCTTTCATTGAATAATAGAAATAATAATAATAGTAGTAGTAGTACAGTATAGCACTGTTCCATTCGAATGCATTGAGAAGGAGGCACCATCTGTTGTGTTTCCTACAGGACCACATGACAAGTTGCAACAAATTCGAAACTAGTTTGGGTTTCGGTTTCTGATATCAAAGCAAAATTTGAGTTTATGAGAAGAAAATTCTATGGTGAAATTTGAAATGTTAAAAAGTTATTGGTGATTGTTGAACTAACAATGTATTGAACTTGCTACTTAATAACAACTTAGGTTGAATTTGTAGAATTTTATTATATACAATTCTATTATATACCTATACAGTACAAAAAATATTTTCTACTATACGGATAGTCAAAAGGTTTTCAATTTTTGGGGTTTTTTTATGTTTGGTTTTCAGATTTGGGGTGGATTTTTATATTTGGAGGGGGGGGGGTAATTTTCAAAATCTTGTTTAAATTATCTTTGTACAAAACAATTTATTTAGTTTGAAAATAAATAACATATATAACTATATAAAAATTGTTTGAATTAAACTTAATTCAAACAATTTCAAAAACGATAACATTTGTGCGCTCTACTCTACTCTGAATTTGATACCACTTTTGCACTTGGAAATTCAAAATTGTCTATTTGTGGAAAAAAGTGCATATGTATGTGT
>JAQIWH010003342.1:0-20361 GCA_034695005.1 Cryptops parisi | reverse complement strand
TTTCGGTAACGGTATTACCCACCAAACTTCGAAACCGGTATTTACCGGTATTTGAATACCGGTTTCCAAACCCTAGTGCATTCTCGATCGAAGACTAAAAACTGGTCTAAAATCATGCCTACTCTTATATAGCAATTTTGCACTTAGTAACTTCAATGGACCCTTCTTTTTAAGTGCGCTAGTCCAATTAAAGCCCGGCTTTTTGCTGGTGTATACTATAAGCAAATTATTGCCCTCCCCCCCCGGACAAATAATCCTTATAGGGCACGACGTTTTTGGATCACATGTATTGTGCAATCAACTCTTGGTTATTTATTGTATATAATATGACCCCTAGTTGATACGTGGAAGTTGTGCCAATATTAATGCTTAGTTCATGGCTTCAGTAATTGAATTAGTTTACATGACATGTTACATGACTTTATTACAATTTTTGGAATCATAAACGATGCAAAATGATTTATGTACCAAAAGCTTATTCAAATGGTAGTTGCCGTCACAAAGTGGTCGAAATTACATCAATTTTTGCAAGCGATTGAAAAGCAGTATCTTCGAATTGTCAAGTGAAATGTGCCACCACGATCCGTGAAGCTTCCTTCGTCAGTTTTGCAACAGTGTTACGCTTATTAAAGCGTAATCATCGATTACTACGAGTGCCTAACGTTGCTCAATTCAACGTTTGGTCACGTCTCAGGGTCGTTAAACTTCGATCATCAAGTTGCAATCGTAGCTGCATTCCGAGCTGACAAAGTTCACGACTGTTGACGATGTACTATAGTTTATATTGCGGCAGCATGTTTACCAAAAGGCAAACCCCCTTCCAATTCCCACTGCTCACGTGGCATTAAGCTGTAACTAATTCAACATTAACGTGCCGAGTTGAAAGTTCAGTCGGATTCGGCCAAAATTATATTTTGAAACCGAACGTTAAACTGCGATTTCCCTCGTGTGCATCTCCAGTGCTCATTAACCATTAATGACCGTCCATTTTTTTTTAAAAAACATGGCTAAACCAATTGGATAATCAAATTCCTACGTCACGCCATGAGAAATATTTCACTGGCGATGAAATCACGCAGTAAATTAAGCAATTTCATGCTTTGGTAACCTAACACCGCAACAACTGGTGTAGTGGTGCAAACACCTACAAACTCCAATTATGGTTCACTCGTACATTCTTCTTCCACGAATTGTCATGTGATGACATTCAAGCCTTACAACCGTTCATCCTTACCCTCTATGTAGTAACGAGTATTCCTCTTTTGCAGCTTCAACAGTGAAACCAATCAAAAGAACCACAAAAAGGAAATTGCAACACGCCAATTAGTCACAACCGCTAGGAAATGTCTTATGAAACCAATTGCTTTTTTAGCAACAAAAAAAATAAAATTTAAATAAAATAAAAAATTAATCACATATACATAATAGTGACTTACTACACCAATTACCGTGTTGTTGTTTTTTGTAATGACAAATTGAACTTATAAAACCTTCAATACCCACGTCGTCCGTGAAGTAGCCAAAAAGGTTGAGTTGCATCTGTACCATCAACAAAGTCTAGACATACACACATACGAGTAACAAACTAGAGAATAAACACACAAACTGGGAACAGAATCATCTACTGTAACATACACGACTAATAGGGGGATGAAGCAAAAATAAGCACAATAAAAAGTTTTTCAACCCTACCTTTACATTAAGTAGATCCTAAGACAGACACTGGGTGGCAACACAGCACTGGGAAGCCAAACAAATCGGGAAGAGGAACAGCAACAGACGAGGAACCGAAGGAGAAAAAAATAAAGAAAAGAACAAGGACGATAAAATATACTGTCATGTGCAAAATAAATAAATAAATAAATAAATAAATAAATAAATAAAAACAGAGAGAAAGAAACGAGAAGAAAATAAAAATACAATACGAAAACGAAAAACTTAACGCTACTACAGACTAAAAACTTAAAAACACGACAACTTGAAACTCACGTGAACAAAACACACGCCTTTTCCGAGCTCTCAACACTCAACAGAAACAACGAACGACAACACGAATTGCCAACAACTGGCAAATATGACACACAAAACTTAACGAATATCACACAAGTTTTCACGGAGAAAAAATAAAAGCTAACACTAACTAACGAGTGAGCAATCACTTCACTATGTTATTAACACGACAACACAGCGGGAAGTGATTTAGGGGGAAAAAACAGCACAGGACACATACAAGTGTAGGTACAACGGCATTGTGGGTATAAAAAAATTATATATACAAAAAAAAATAAATCGAAAAGACAAATTGTTTTAAAATTGCTGCGAAATAAAAAAAAATAGTGACCCAACATTTTTATTGGAAACCTTTTTATAATACACCGAGTTGATTGTGTTTCCTTAGCTTCAAAGTCGTTCTTTTTTTATCGGTGTTGACTTTGGCTCTTGTGTTGAAGCCCACCTTCTTCAATGGGAAGCAAATAGGCATTAAAAATACACTCACTCAGCAAACTCGTTATAAGAGTTATACAAATGTTTTCTATTTCGAAATTTATTATCGCCTTTCAAATGCCTAAACAAGCTGTCAATAGGTGAAAGAAAACACAACTTTTCCACCGAGACGACTGTTTGCCATTTCCAAACCGCAAACTTCCTTTGATAAGCACTTAACTAGAAATTGCCATTTTCAATTTAGTCTATGATTACATTAAAGCGTCATCACAAAGAAACGAGAATTTCAATACAAATTTTACATTTCAAAATCAATCATATTTTTTGGTACTTGTGTCGTAACTAATCACTCATATCAGGGCGCCACAACACCGAAAAAATTATTCATTTTAACAATAAAAACTAAACAAAATAGTTTTTTTTTAACTAACCTGACCCGATATCTACACTCACAGACACTAGTTTAGGTTAGTTAAAACACAAAAGTGCATTAGTGCCAATCGGTGGCATCCTCAATGATGGCTAGTCGTTGAGACAAGTACCGTTTTTAAAACAAAAACACAAAATGGCCTAGGTGTCAAGTTTTTTCCACTATAACACACAAAAAATGCAAACTTTTCTTTCAAAACATCAAAAGTTAAATTTATGAATTTATTTGAAAAAAAATATAAATAAATAGAATATTTCTTCCATGTCAAAACGATTAACTGAATCTGGTCTTTGAATTTCCATTAGTCATTAAAAATAATGAAAACAAATTTTTCAAGGCCTCCGTATTGGCAAACACACTTGTTCATGATCCTCTTTTCTTATCCAAACAAGCAGGGAAAAACAAGCGCATGAAAAATAAATAAACCTTGATATACATTCACGTAGTGAAGAAAAAAACGGTGTTGTAATGTAACGAAAAATGTAACAAAATAATTTATACCGGATGACAATAGGCGGAAATTCAACGTATAAAGTGCGTGGCATTCAAACACCAGAAACAAAACAAAAATCAAAAAGAAAAAATCACTTATCCTACATAAGTGTACGGGGTGATCCAGAAGTATGGTCAAAAATAAATATCCCCAAAAACATTATTAAAATTATATTTCAAACTTTTGGCATTTGAATACGAAAAACAAGAAGAAAAAATCACTTATTTTACAGAAATGTACAGGGTAATCCAAAAACCCTGTATTTGACCTCTGGACAGTACAAAATAAAATAAATAATTAATCCCAATTATTACAAACTTTTCACATTTAAATACGAGAAATAAAAAAAATATCTCTTATTTCACATAAGTGTACAGGGTGATCCTAAAGAATTTCGAAAATAGAGAAATCCCCCCAAACATTATATTTCAAACTTTTGGCATTTAACAAACAAACGAAACAAATCAAAAAAGAAAAAAAAAACACCTTATTTTACATAAGTGTGATCCAAAAGTTCCATCAAAACGGTACCCCCCTGAAAACTTATATTTCAAACGTTATTGTCAATGTAATGGTGATCCTTTCGAACTTGGTTGGATTGCTCCATCCAGAAGTTATTGCTGAATCGTATTACAACAACAACAAAACAAAACAAAACAAAATAAAAGGTGTAAACCAAAACCCTTGAATTCCATTTCGAAAGTTATTTCTTTTGTTTGTATTTTTGTTTTAAAATAAAAGAGATCCTGTTTTTATTCCGCCAAACAAATACCATGAAATGTTAGAAATTTTTAAAATTTCCAGTTTACTGCTCGGTTGCATTTGGATGACCTGACAGTACTTCCAGGAACTTCCAGGCTCTACTTCCTAAGGTCAACTTTAGAAATAATATAAATAATACAATTTTTTTCAACCTTTTTATAAAACCCAGCAAAGCTGAAGTTCAATTGAGTGAAAAAAAATATACATAGGGTGTCTCAAAAGTCTCCATAAGTACATATGTTTTCTAGATACAGTGGAACCCGGGTTATTATAACCACGAATAATATTAGCAATCGGCTATTGTTATCATCCTCATCACTTTTTTATCCAATGTTTAATGTTATCATGTCAGCCAGTTATTGTTATCAAAAATCACTAGTTCCAAAGTGATCATAATAACCGGATTCCATTGTATCTCCTTGTAACTTTGTAGACAATACAGGATTACATATTTCACAAAACAAAATTTCCCATGTACGGAGATTTCTTGGACACTGCGTATATGTTCTTCTTTGCGTCAAAATCATTTTTAAATGATCTCTGATGAAAAGCACTATGTATGGAAACTTTTGAGACACCCTGTAGAAAAAATTATGAAAAAAATATATGAATAATAAAAAAAAACACAAACAAGAAAATACAACAAAAACGACAATAAATCATAAATCATCCCAGTGAACCATAAATTACAGACGTAAACCTATAATTTCTTATCATCAATCATTTATGGAATGAGGAAAAAAAATACTCCAATTTTTAAATAAATAAAAAAAAAACACAAATGTTTTGTGTTTTTCAAAAACACTTTTTTATAAAAAAAGTGTTTTTTAAATGAAATTGAAAGGCAGCCCATGTTTGAAATTTACTCCAGTAGAACAGCATTCTTGCTCTACATGTTGCACCATTTAGACCATTAAATTTAATCCATTTCTGGTTTCTCCATTATAAAGTCATCCTATTTCAGTCTTCTGCAACGAAACACCTTTCACTTTTCATTACAGCCATAAACCTCTTTTTCTTTATCAACAACTCCAACTTTTGATATCTTTTGTTTGCAAGATGTAAAAAAAAGTAAACAAACCAAGTACAAGAACAGAAATTACTGCTGTCTGAAAAAAAAATTTTCTCAAGACTTAATAATTATACATCAACACTTCACATTAATAAAGTCGTTTCAAAAACAAACAAACAAAATAGACGGTTGGAAATATTTTCATCGACTCGTAGGTCATCTCAATACAAGATACCATTTGTTATTAAGAAAAGTGAAGTGATAAGCTAATGGCAAAACTTCGAGACATACGATACCCTACTAATCAACATGCAACATTATCCATGACTCATTAAAGGTGTTTATTCCTCGTCATAAACATAAATTCGGTATGCTTATCAGTAGCCTTTTACAACAGTAAGTGGTTGCCATACACCATGGATAGAATAAATTGGACGAAAATCGATTCAGTGGATATGAAAAATGAGCTTAAAATGGCCTTAAGGTGAACCATGTTAAGTTGACAACAAATTTTCATTATAGGAATAAATTATTTGCCATTTCCGATCGAATTTCCTTCAAGTACCATTTGAATCCAATTTAAATATTAATATCACTTTTGTAAAAAAAATAGGAAGCAAAAAAAAAATATTTACCATACTGTATGTGTCCAATGCATAAAAAAAGATTCCACCATTATAACTTCCCATGTTTTGTTCAAATGTTAACTACATAATTATTTTTAACAATTATTTTTTTTAAAATTATCACTGAATATAAGTGAAGGGTCTGGTGTAAAAAGATAACATTTTTGTCAAAAATGAGTTATATGCAATTTCTAATGTGTTAGCTGCAACTCTACCTTCCTGGTGCATAATTTTGATCAAAACAATAATATGTGCAACGATTTTAGTGCCAGAAGTGTTTGAGCAAAACAACACAAAAAGTTTGATTTTGAGCAAAAAAACACAAAAAAGTTTGATTTTGAGTAAAACAACAATATGTGCGAAGATATTAGTGTCAGAAGTGTGTTGGCATATAGATAGCGAAGCAAGTTCAGATCTTTAAAAGTGTTTGCTCGAAATTGTAAAAATTATAAAATTGTTAAATGTTACTTAACACCTTTTTACACCAAGCCCTACAAATCACAAATGATCAATTTATATTTTATATTTCATAACAGAACAAGAGTTCCATTTCTACCATATGTTTTAAACACCACCAAAATATAACGAAGTTGTAGTATATAAATAATTTATACTATTATCATGCCACAAGTTGTTGATATATTTTTATAGTATTTTATGTTATATATATATTATGTGACAAAAGTGTAGAATAAAGTCTTGGTGCGTAACAATCACAAAATGTTAATATTGTGAACTGATAATATCATAATTATTTTTTTTTCCAATAAGGTGTCCAATATGTCAGTAAGTTTGAACTAAAAAATAAATTTAAACCAAAAAAAGTGAATTTGTTAAATTAAACTCAACTTTTAAAGTGTGGGATGTAAACATGTGAGTCACTCCAAGCTCCAATGTGCACACTTGTTTACATTCCCACGACACCAAAAAAAGAGTAAATTCAGTATCATCTTAACAACCCGTGGCATTTATCGTTTCTTGGCCCCAATTTCCTCGAAAACCGAATTCCCATACACCCTCCAACCCTCATTTTTCACCCTCATATTACCTGTGTGCAAAATACGTTACACTATAGAGTAGGTTGATCGGAAGCCTTGTGCGTACGTGTCACCAGTGTGCACGCCCACACACATCCACCCGGTGTTCCCAACAGGTTCATAGGCCTAATAATGAGCTGCGCGTGCTAGGTACAACAACTCACCTGTGTGGCTTCCCAAATTTTTTTAACCTTCGACCACGAGTGACATCATTCGCATAAACCAACCCCTTTCACGTTTCCGCACAAGGCTCCCCGTTTCTCGACTCCCGATGCAAAAATACGATAGCGGGCGTAACATTTACCTATAGGTAGGGATACGGAGGAGTACAAATCAACACACGACACGAGGGCAGAACGACGAACAAAATGGCGAATATACTACTACCACAACATGTGCCTCAGGTGCAGGGCGCCCCTCCAATTGAAACTATTCGTCCTGCTTGCTGACGTCATGCTTCAGAAATAAATTTGTGCTTCCTACAAGAAGGCGACCGCTCCATTCGGCGTTTCGTATGCAATGACGTCATCGGATCACCTAGTAGAGAAAAAATAAAACTCTCTGAACTAAACTGTAACGATAATGATGTAGTTACGTATTTTTGTACGTACATACATATTTTAGACTTATTTGCGATAACTGCATGTTTTACCAGATTTGTGCTAAAATCGCTTATTTTTCTGATATTTTGTTTTGCTTTTTGCACTGAAAAATAAATTTTCCGCGTTACAAAAAACATTTTCGCGCTTCAAAGCGATATTAAGAAAAAAATCGTTTAAGTTTTAAGATCGCAAATTTGAAAACTGTATTTTGTTGTATTTTGTTGCAACTCTACTGGAAGTGTGTGAAAATGTAGATTTAACATATAAAAAATAAAATGTAAATATTGTTCAGATAAAAATGAATTGTGTGAATATTTTTAGCATTTTTCAAGCATATTTTTTAGCATTTTTCGTAAATATTTTTAGCATTTTTCAAGTATTTTTAGTGCATGAACATCCCAGCTCTTGTGATAATTTGCATAAATAAAATAAAATTATAATAGTCAAAAAATTTTAATGTCATTTATTTCGACTTATTATTTTTTCGTCAATTGACGATATTATTTCTTAAATTCAAAATAAAAATTAGGGTATTTTTTTTCAATTGTAAAAAATGCTTTTTTTTTATTGAAAATAATTTCGTTGAAAAAAATCTTGGCAAAATTTTATTAAATAATTTGAAAAATTGAATGTCCAAAATGAATTTTTTTTCTTACATTAAAATAAAAGAAAAAAAAAATCAAAGTACAGTAGAGCGTCGATTATGCGAACGTCGGTTATGCGAACAACCGGTTATCCGAACAGAATTGTAGATTGCAGGAATTCCATTTAACTTTGTACCAATCGACAATTGTAGCAATTGCTGTACATTCGAGTGGATAGTGTTTCGATATTTATTTTACTATGTTACGGTTAATAAAATGCCAAAGTGGAAGCAAACAGTATTATCCCTGAAAGACAATAACTGAAAAGCCAAAAAAAGTTAATGTGATATTTTAAATTTTGTAGAATACATATGTAATATGTATGTAATAAAATATACTCGTAAACATAGAAAACGATTTTTTATTTTCATATATTTGTATGCACATTAACTATTAATGTCCGATTATGCGAAAAAATTGGTTTTATCATGACATATTATACTAAACATACTTTAGTATAATATGTCATTGTTTTATAAATACCCATGCCCTTCCCTCCCCCCCAATTAGGTCGGAAAATTGACGCTCTACTGTATTGTGCCTACAATTTAATTTTGCAAATAATTTTTTAATATTTAAACATTATTTATTTTTTAATGTTTAATTAAGATAAATAGTTGAAACTAGTTGCGCACAAAATAAAGTTATTTCAACTATTTATTACCTAAACAATGCGAGTTTCGTCGGTCGATATATTTATGTTACCTGACTGCGGCGTGCACTGGATAGATTTATTGTGTTTGAATGTTAGAAAGCGAAGCTGAATCAATATATGTACCGCCACCGCTCGTCAAAAATCAACACTTCAATAAAAGAGCATTCTAAACAGCTGAAGGAGTCCAACTCTGATCCAATCAACGTTTACGTTAGATGACAGAACCGAAACAAGAATATAAAAACTCGTTCATGATTGGAGTAAAAGTGAAATCGTCACGCGGTATCAAAGGCTTTCTGTCCCGAAAAATTTTTCCTCTTGCGAGACAGTATCAAAATGATGAAGTATGACAATATCGTAAATTTTGTATTTATGAAGGTTTGAAACTGAACATTGCTTCGCAAGAGGTGCAGGTGCAAAGGACTAATAAACCTTTGTGTACCTTATTTCATTATTGTTTATAACTATTTTCCATTTCAATATCATGCTGCAGGTAGATGACCGCCACAACAGGACAAACAGCTGTCTGTCAACAACTGTGCCCTTTAATCTCAAGACTTTCTCCAATGGAGGATTTAGAAACTCAACTGTTGTTGCCCACTGAGATTTGGGTCAACATTTTCTCGTACCTAGATTATACATCATTAATTAGGTAAACATAATTTACTATGTGTGAAAGTAGCTTATAAGTTATCATTGTGATATCCAGAATCGCGGGTAATCTATTGACAGTGAATGTCCTCTCTGGTTCACAATTTGTTTATTCTTAATACTGTAGTATGGTTTTCTTACATTACAATTTACAATTAATAAGTATGCAACTTTCTAAAGTACGTGATGAAAAGAAGGCCTACTGTACTATTGCAGAGCGTAGCCTTGCTTAGTACAGCGGGTTAGATGTTCCAGACCTCTCTGAAAAGTTTATCATAGCTTCTTGTCATAGCCACTTGCAAATGCATATAAAGCATAAATAACATGTTTACATTATTGTATAACAAACTATTTGCATACTCTGGTTGTAAAATCAACATGTAACTTATGACTCCTAACAAACTGTTAAGGAAGACCTTCTGACAAATGCAATTTTCGGTGTGGCAAGCGAATCAATTTGTGAACAACTGTGACATCAGCTTCTTGCTCAACCAGTAAAAACAGGTTGGCAAAAAGCTGACATCACAGTTTTCCACAAATTGCTTACCACCCCAAGAATTGCACGTGTTAGGAGGCCTTTAATCAACTTGCTGCTGTTGCCAAGGGTTCTCAAACTTTCATGAACCCACCTTTATAAAGTAGCCAACATCTGGCTTATGTTGTGAAAATGGGGAAGGGATAAAATGGTCATTCATTAATCAACTTTATATATAAACAAATTAATGAAGTATAACTTCACATTCTATATTTTTTCTTTAACTTTTTATTTTTGGAGACCCACCAAAAATAGGCTTGCAGTGCCAACCCACACTTTGGAAAACCCTGGTTTAAGCTTCATTGTTGTTACAATTCATTGTAAAGGTTAAACCTTCCCTGTATGATTAATCTAATTTGTAATATACATATTTACACGGTTGGTGTCTATATTCTTTGGTTATCTATAGATGCAGCAAAGTTAATCGTCAACTCAATTATGCAGCCACAGATGAAAGTCATTGGAAACGACTGTGCAAAAAGCACTGGCTTTTGCCATAGTAAGTACCGTAGTAACCTTTGATTAACTTGAAAAGTTGAACTTTTTGTTTATTTATTCATTTGATTATTTCTTTCAGTTGCGATGATTCGTGGAAGGAAGAATTTGAGAAGTTTTACAAGGAATATGGTCGTTATGTTCATTGTTACGCTGCCATTAAAAATGCTTGGAATCAAATCAACAAATTCTTGACAGCAAACTGCCCAGAAATTTTTGAAACAGTCAAAGGTTCGATTAATCTTCATTTAGATTAAAAAAAGATTCCAGTGTATTATGTTCACCATTTTATATTGTGTCCAGCGATTTCTTTTATTCGATGGTTACACTGTCATAATTATGAATTTTAACAGAGGGAGTGACCGAAGAACAACTAGACTTGGCAGAAACGATATTGAGCGTGGAATTGCCAAATGATCTCAGATGTTCATATCGGATACACAATGGACAACGAATGACATCATACGGGTATTATATAAAAATTCTTATTTTGTATTATCTTATTTGTACTGTTGTTTGCAAGCTTTTCTAAATGTAATTGTTAATTTTGTAGTTTACTCGGCAGCATGAGCATTTCCGATCATCATCGTTCAGAAATTTTTCTTGATCTACCAACAGCACTGAGAGGATTTCAGGTGAGATTGTGATGCTGAATGATTATACAGGGTGTTGCTAAAAAAAATTTAATTGAATTTTAACCATATGTTATACATCAAAACAAAGCAAAAAATCCATATAAACATGGGTCCAGAAATCCATACTCATTTGCATACCTACAGCGAATGAGTAGGTCTCTGCAAGTACATGACTTCAACTGTGTTATCTTGGAAGAGAAGCATTTTCGGACCGATGTTAATATGGGCGATTTGCTTTGTTTTGATGCATGGCATATGTGGTTAGAATTTGTCTTAACCACAAATTTTAATTTGCAGTTGAAATTTTAAAAAAAAACAACCAAACCTTTCAGGAATACTTTGTATATACTGATGACATATGTCTTGTTTCAGGAAAGAAGAAGTTGCTTACCATTAACACTGTGCGTCAACACTGGAACAGGGCAGTACATTTCTCTTTCGGATTCGAGGGGTCTTCCGAAAGAAAGCATTTTTTACACGAATGGTCCTAATAGGATTCAGAGTCATGTTTTTTTATCTGGTACCCACATTTTATGTTGTAGCCAATATTACAAAAAAATAGTATTTAAGTCTTCATGTACTTTGTTTTTACATTTTAGCTGGAAATTTCACTGAATGGTTTACGAGTTATGCCAAAGCTTTACATGATGGCGAGTATCCAGTAATACAAAAACAGCCATTCAGGTATTAGTCTTCATAATTTCATCTAGTTTTTGTATTTTATTATTTTATATAAAGAGTGTTCCTGAAAGTTCTAGTCAAATTTTAACCACAGATGCCGCGCAGCAAACATCAAGTTCATAAACATGAGTCCTGAAATGCATTCTCGTTTGCATTCCTGCAGCAATTATGAGACAATTGCATTGATTACATTCACCCTGCATTATCTCAAGGGAAGCATTGTCGGATCCATGTTTATATGGGTCGTTTGCTTGGTTTCAATGCGTCTAGAATTATATAATTCGACTAGACCTTTCTGGAAAACCCTGTAGAATAATTTAACTTTTTTTTCTTTAACTTTGTCAGATTTGTCCATGATCAGAGCTGCGTGGCTACAACAGGTTCGATTAAAGTGGAAGTTGCAACATCGTTTCTTCCTGAACTAAGCTCTGTTGAGAATAGCAAGTATTTCTTCACCTATCGTATCACGTAAGTAGACACATGAAGTCACATGGTTCTTATAATAATATAATAATAATTTTCAATCTCATTGTACAGAGCTCTAAATGTAAGTATACACATGAAGTCACATGGTTATATAATTATATCGCAGTGTACGGAGCTCCAAATGTTTATGTTGAAGGAAAGAAATACCATATATCAATTGTCTACTACACAATTGTGGTATAGTTGGTCTAATCCGAATGTACAGTTACTAGAGTTGATCATGGGCCGCTGTAACACGAGTGTGTAGTATGCAAACACTTATTTTAACGTCCCTCATGTACTAATCACGCATGCGTGGAACAGCATGATACATACATCAGCGTTTTTATATTGATGATAATTGCAATATACATTGTTTTTGTACAGGATGTCAATGGCCGATGATGCCAAAAGATGCGATTCTTGCCAGCTCTCGAAACGATCGTGGACCATAACAGATGGGAACAGGTTCCAAACATCACTAGTGGGATCTGGTGTTGTAGGCAAGTCGAGATCAAGGTATCTCTGGATTGTTTTTGTCACAAACATACAATGTTAACATAGCAATTGAAACTTCATTTTCAGGTGAATATCCAATAATGCGACCAGGAGCCAGCTATTCGTGGGTTAGCTGCAACGTGTTTAACATGCCGTACGGTAACATGAGAGGCGAGTTTACAATGCAACTGCTTGGAACAGGTAAAAAATTTGCTTCCACCACTCCATGCAACCAGTACCATTGAAATTGAATTTAGTTTTAATTGAGGAGTTGAGTGGGAAAATGACATAAATTCACTTGCATCGTTATTGCTTAAAATGCATATATTGAATCATTTTCGACCAGTCTATAGCAGATAAAGAAATTGGGTTGCGTACAATTGCACTTTTGAATATTTTGCAGTCAAGAATATGGAACGCGACTATTGTAAATCTGAAATTTTATGTCATTTCATTCTTTTTGTCGCTTCACTTGCTTGTTTCACTTCCAAAACCATGGAAACGATACTGGTTTTTTGGAAAAACGACGTAATTTCATTTGTAAATCATCACGATATTTGAAGAACGGCATAATTTCGTTTTCAAATTAGCCCGTAACTCAAGGTTTGTCAACTAAAGTTAACAAATTTTTTGCAAAACCTGTTCATTTTTATTTTTGTATAAATATACAGTTGACAGGAATTTTTTTTTAATCTTAAATTTGAAGGTGCCAGAAGATTTTGCCCTTTTTCTCAAAACTAAATTTTTTAAGTTACGCCATTATTCTACCCAACTCCTCAATTGTAATTTATTTTATTTATTTATTTTTTTTTTTTTTTTTGCAGGAGGTATTGTAACAGTAGAGTGTCCAGTATTTCACATGAAATCCCTCCCGCACCTCATAGTTCCGTCACTAACATACCCTGCGACACGAAAAGGGTCATCGACTGAAATGGAACCTAAACGACCAAGACATGACACCCCTCCACCCACACAATTTTGACACGACAAAACTGTTACGGTCATTTTTGCAGTGACAATGTAAATATACTTAACAGTATACAGTAATTGTATAAATTCTAACTGTCAATAAAATGTTTGAGTTGATTTCAGTTGAATTACCCAATTGTAATTATTTTTCCCTTTCTGTTTGTATAGTTTTGTTTGATGACACTGTTGTCACTTAATTTTTGATATTTTCGAGACATTGAGAAAATATTAATCGGACTTCTATTCATTCTTATGGATTATCACTAATATTGAAACCCGAATGTAGTTGTAATGTGAAGTATTTTTATAAATGGTGTTCCTGAAAAATCGTCAAATTTTAACCACAGATGCTATGCATCAAAACAAAAAGTCCATATAAACATGGGTTCTAGTAAAATGCATACTCATTTCCATACCTACAGTGATTGAGACAATAAGCCTATGCATTTATATGACTTCACCCTGTGTCATCTCGGAAGGGAACCATTTCCAGACCCATGTTGTTTATATGGGTTTGATGCATAGCATTTGTGGTGAAACCTTGACTAGACCTTTAAGGAACACACTGTAAATTTTAGCATCTTCCGATGACCTCTTAAAATGAATATTCATTTGTGGACATGGTACCGTACCTTTAATGGTATATTAATATTGGATACAAATTTGCATTATTGATGTCAGATCTTTGAGACAGTGGTACTGACTGTCTGGGTTATATCTTTTATCCTTAATTTCTATATTTTTGTTATCCAATCTTAACAATGGAGCAGAAGTATTTTAACTTTAAAGTGCAGCTGAAAATTGTTCTAAGTTTGTTTAAGTCTAGAATCTTATCAAAAATTGCTATAATTTTGGAATCAATCATTCTCATCAAGAAGGATTCTGAAAAAATAATTTTCATAATCAACAGACATCACTCTGATAAAAGCACCAAAGTATGTATTGATGCTGAACACTTTGTCTTCCGTTTCCAGTGTGATCACTTGGCTAGGATCAATAAGTGATATTTTAAATAAAATGTAGAAAGGCTATCAATACTTTCTGACTAGCAAAATTAGTTGTTAAATTGTAATTTTTTAATGTGAAACTGCACCTGTCTACAGGCACCTTTTTATTCACTCTTTTAGCATATTATTGGAATTACTTTATGATGGAATGGTTAACAGAGACGGCTACCAATGATGAACTAGCATTGGTATCGGAACCACTTTGTCTTCTCACACTCACCTGTAAAAGACTTAAGGCTCGTCCATTGCATCATGCTCGTGTACCCGATGACAAGCATTTTGATAATCTTTACAAGCGTGGAGAATTACTGGGCAGTGGAACATATGGAATTGTTGTTCAAGCTGTTGAAGTTGCCACTTCTACAGTGTGAGCCATCAAAATTGTGTGTACGACACCTAAGGTATGTCAAAGTGCAAAGGAAAATTACAAATTTGCATTACATAAACAGTGTTGTTGGTGATACTGTATCATACCAGCTAACACAGCAAAAACATTAAGGGGGCATAATTCCCCTCTAAGAACTCAGAAAATATCCAAAATTTAATACATTTTTTTGCTTTTTTTATACAGGGTGATCAACTAAAAGTCTGTTTACAGCCTGTTAACTCCGGAAGTGTTGATCGTAAGATGAGAAGGTTGGTATATTATCAGAGGAATCCACCAGTGGTGTATCCAATGGCACTAACAAGAATGACATTGACCCTTGTGTTCAACGTATTTAATTTGTAACTTTTAACCGTAAGAGATACGACTTAAAGTGAATTGTAAAGTTGTAGAGACCATGAAAACAAACCGATTGCACCAAACGTAATCGCAATAGCTGCATAAGTTCAAAAGATATGGCCCAAATAAGATCAGCATTGCAGAGAAGTGAACGACATTGCAGAGAAGCAAACAGGGCCACTGAATGCCTACTGTGCTTATGGGAATGCTTTTTTAGTATTTAAGTTGACTTTTTTTTTTTTGTAAGAATACTTAATTGTAAAATAACGACGAGAAGACCCTATTAACCAACAATCCCCTTTTAATTAAGAATTAACCTACTTTACTCACAAAAAAAATTCGACAAGTGCAACATTAATTTACTGGTTGCTGCTCGGTTTTGCCTCTCTGCTTTCACACAGTAGACATTCAGTGGCCCTGTTTGCTTCTCTGCAATATTGTTCACTTCTCTGCAATGCTGATCTTATTTCGGCCATATCTTTTGAACTTATGCAGCTATTGCAATTCTGTTAAGTGCATTCGGCTTGATTTAATAGTCCCTCCAACGTTGCATGGCACTTTTGAGTCTTATCTCTTACGGTTAAAAAGTTACAAATTGAATAATTTGAACCCTTGACCCTTGAACGTAAGGGTCAATGTCATTCTCCTTAGTGCCAATGGATTCGCCACTGGTGGTGAAGCCTCTTCTGGTATACCAACTTTATCATCCTACGTACGACCAATATTTCCGGAGATAATTGGTCGTAAACAGACTCTTAGACCACCCTGTATAAGCTATGTTATCATAAACAGGTGTATCCTATTCAAATTAGGTGTTTTATGTGATTAATTTCCATAGTTTGAAATAATTCGAAATAGGAAAACAATGCACAATTCACTCCAAAACTCCTCCCGGAATCTTCACCCCCACCTTCCAAAAGAAAAAAACAAAAAAGAAACAAACTACGCCTCTGAAAGGGGGACTCATGTTACTTATTTGAATCCAAATTCTATCAAATTCTTCGCTCGGCCAATCAGAAGGCAGGATAGTTACGTCACGTAAGGTGAGCACATTGCGTTCTGATTGGGATGAATTCTGAAGTGATGAGTTCTGAAGTGATGAATTCGTTCTTAATTTAGTCTATATAGTTTTTAAATTTAATTTTACCATATATTATTATCATAAAGTTTTTATTCATTTCATTGAAAGACAATAAAAAAATATTTTTCAGTAACGTTATCAAATGTTTACTTCAAAATCGCAAGACCTAAGTGCACCACCATGCACACCTTATTGCCCGCACCTGACCCATGGTCCATGGAAACACTAAATAAAAACCTAATGTTCTTGTAGACAATAACATATCAAGTATTAATCAAATGGTGTCCAGTATCTAGAGACATCAGATGGCCAATTAAGTCATTATTATTCATACTGTATCTGTATTAATTATTAAAAATAATCAGTGAATAAAAATGGCGATTTTTTAACTGTTACTCAAGACTCCTTGGTGAGTTACACAAAGTGGTTAAGTAGTTAACATCAGCAAAAAAGAAGATTGTAAAGTTAGCAAGTTGAAAAAGGTGAGTGAAAAGTGAATTGTGCTAATCAGCAGTCTACGAAGTGAGATTGGTAAAACAAACGACTGAAAAATTGAAGCACTGTAAACTGAAGCCAAGGAGTGTCACTCAGCATTGCTAATGCTATTAAAAAGGTAGTACTATTAGAAAATTGACTTTGTAAAAAAAAAAAAAAGAAAAAAAAAAGGGTGCTACTGAGTTGTAAGAAGTTGTCTTGGAAGAAAAGAAAGCAGTCATTTAAAGAAGTTCATTGTGTTGCAAAAGACATAAGAAATTAAAATGGATAACTTAACACAGCCAGCATGACAGGGGGGAAGGGGTAACAGCAACCTATCAACTGAAGAGAAACCAATCACCTTGAGTACTTTGGAGGTTGATATAAAGTCAATGTTGCGTTACAAGGGATTGAAAATTTTAACACGAAAAGTTGACATGGCCGCTTGCCCTGTGGACTGCTGTGAGGAACAGTTATGTTGATGAAAACGAAATAAATAAGGACGATGAAGCCGATCCAGCCAGTAGAGGGTTACAACCCGAAACAACAGAACAGGTTGGTCAACACAATGAAGCGTGGAAAGCCACACCCCATGCTGGTGCGGTGGCTTCACTACCCACAGGAAACTCATGAACCACAAATGAATACATTCGCCACTTTCTTAATGAATCGGTTTGCACGAATGATGGCAACGCAAGCACAAGACCAAGAAAGAGAAACCACCATCCAAGTGGTTGAACGATTGCAGGAAGTAAATGATACACTAAAGTATACCCACTTTCAAAGAAATCGATGACCCGCTTCGAACCACCACTGAATGGTTAGACATTGTTGACGACTTTGCACATGACTACAAGTGGACTGACACCACCAAGGTTTCTCAAGCCGGCAAAGCACTAACGAAAACAGCAAAGATATGGTAGGAGCAAACAGTTATTATGTTTCGTAATTATGAAGCATGGGCATGCCAACTGAGAATGAACTTCCCAGATCAAGAGCTAGGATACAAAGAGAAGCAGGTGTTGCTAAAAAAAAACAGCAACGGAAAAATGAATCCACAACAGATGGAGAATCTGTTTACGATTCAAAATGAGCATCATGGAAGTAAGACAGTGCTGATCAACGGGCTGAGAAGCCGACAAACGCTGTTGCTTTTCCAGAAATATACCGTCATTGACGAATCGATTGCAGATGCCAATCGACTAGAGCAGTGTTTCCCAATTATATTTAGTGCCGGAACCCTTTTATATTTTCTACAATAATACGGAATCCCTTCAATATTTGAAGCACAAGCACATTTAGCAAGGTGAAACAGGTTGAACTGGTCATCATCAAGACCACCGACGCATCTGCACACAAGATAGAAGCTAAACAGACATTTTACGTCAGCGTGAAAACAACGGCAGTGACTGTTAAGTAGGAGTCGACACGCAAAGCGAGGTCTGTTTGATCGGCACAACAATGACCAACCAGTTGGGGGTAAAATAACCAAGTTACAAATACCAAATACAAGGGTTCAACCAAAATAACAAACGTATCCAGGAAGAACAGAAAATGAAGTTCAACTCGGTGAAGTCAAGCTGAAAGACGTCCTATTCCATGTAGTTGATGGTCACATCATTACTGTAGACGCTTGGATTGGCAAGCCTGTGTTGGGTCACAACAAAGTCCGAATGACTTCAGAGGAAAGTAGTTCAGTAGTAGAGAGGACGTTCCAACCGACTAAGACATCGACATCGAATCATCTGAAGATGTGAAGATGATGCTAGTTACACGATTGGACGCAGAGTCATATCAGACGGTGCTCGCAATAACCATCTAGCTGGCGAGGGTAAAAAGCCGGTCCCAAACTGAGGAGGGGCATAATACATGGAAGAAAACCAGGCCACCGGTCATGAAGCCATTGTCCCTGATGGAATCATCAACTTGAAGAACACGATTGCCAAAGTGCTAATGTGCAACTTCACGCCATATGATATTGCACTACGCCGAGGCCAGAAGATGGCAAAGATTTATGTAACTGACACGGAGGAGACAATTCAATGCTTTCCTCTAAGGGAAGCTACAAAAAAAGCAACCCAACAAGGTGAGAAGAAATGGGTTCTGGCTGCATGACTTGAATATCGGACTAGAAATCAACCTTATTGAAAAACAGGCAGTCCTGGACTTGGTACATGAGTATAGAGATTGCTTTGAGGTAGACATGACGGAAGTTGGCTGCTGCCTACATTTGCAAATGGACATCCAAGTAACGACCGACAAGCCTATCAACATACGAAGGTATCCACTATCCATTCTCTCCAGTCCAATGACAGAAAATTGAACAGGTGATTCGTAAACTTGAGGATGCCAGAATGATTGGCAGGTCAATAAGCCCTCACAATAGTTTAATCGTGAACATCAAACGAAAACCGAACGATGGATGTGCATAGACTACCGAGTGCTGAACGGTTTCACCCAGAAAAATCATTTTCCATGTCCAAAGTTGAAAGAAGTCCTTGAGGGAACTCATGAGTAGAGCATCTATTCGGTGTTTCACCTTGCCCCAGATTATTATTGAACTATCTCCGGATGCTAAAAAAAAAAAGCGTTTTTTTGACAATGGAAAACAAGTGACTTTTTTTAGAATGCCATTCGAATTAGTGAACGTCCCATTCATATTCAACCGAATGATGGAAGAAGTATTAGGACATCTCCCACAAAATATATTACAACGATACATGGATGACAGACCGGAGCCGCTGGAGTGCAACCACTGAGGTGCAGCCAAGATGATGTTTTAGTCATCTTTGAAGAGATCAGAAAAGTATGTCTGACCTGACCCTCAAAGTTAGTAAGTGATACTTAGCACAGACGGAAGTGGAATACCTAGGATTACATATGATGAAGCAATGACTATGACCGGGACGTGAAAAAACAAATGAAATCGGCAAATTTCCAACATCTACCAATGCAAGAGCTTAGGATTGTGTGGATATTTGCATCGTTTCGTACCACACTTTACACGGCTCACCAGGAAGAAGGCGAAGTTTGAATTCACCGAGCACTGTCGGAAAGAATTCGAAGATTTGAAGAAAGAGTTGACCAGCGAACCGGTGTTGAGGACGTACAATCCCAATACAGAGTGTGAAATCCACACAGATGTCTCACGAGAGGGGTTAGGAGCCGTATTAATGCAAGAGGGGCCAGATGCCGAAATGCATCCTGTGGTATATCTGACCAGGTAAACTACCTAGGCTGAGCAGAACTAACATTCCACTGAGCTCGAGTTGCTCGCAGTGGTTTACGCCGTACAACAGATGAGAATTTATGTGTACGGGACCCAGGGTTTCTGTAAGTACGTACTTAAGTACAAGCACTTTTTGAATAGGTACTTTAAAGTACTTTAAAATACAAGTACCAAGTACGGCTCAATAAATGTACTTAAGGCCAAGTACCAA
>JAQIWH010003341.1:0-20363 GCA_034695005.1 Cryptops parisi | reverse complement strand
ATACATAAAATATCGATATTTTAAGTATCGATACTTTGGTATGCACACCCTTAAGAAATACGCTGCGCACGCCTATGATTGCACGGTGTCAATTAAAGCGTGTGAGTTATGCGCCATCGGGTTCACTTGTTGAGGAGGTAGGAGACGCGATGTTAGTTTGAAGGTTAGTTCCTAATTTCGTCCCCCTTCATATTCCATATATTGTTCAGGGGACGAAATTAGGAACTTATGGTAAACAATGTATTCGCTGCAGAAAATATTTCACGTGAATTCATGAAACATGATCTGGCGTTGAAAAACAAGTGAAATTTATTTGTCACTTGCTTGAAAGGTTAAATGTTCATCTTCTTTACTTCTTTTTTTTCAAGTAAAACTCAAGTTTAACATTTTCTGCGAATGCATAAGTTTTAATTTGCATAAATCGAAGCAAGCAAAAATCAAAAATGGACTTTTTTGCATTATGTACTTTATGTACATACAGCAACTGTATGTACACACAGTACCGTACACTCTGTATATGTCAGTAGGCTATATAAAAAGCATGCTTAAAAAGCATTTTGTCATGTAAGTTCATTGTTTGTTGCTTAATGTTATTTAAAGTTTGAATGAGTTTTCATTGTAGTCCATATTTCCATTGTGAGTTCCCAATGTTTGTACTATGAGTTTGCTTTTCTCATCATAAGTAGTGAACTCCTTCAGAAGTGCAAAAACACTTTTATGAGACTTAAGAACTTTCAAATCATTTCTTGCACACCTAAACTTGAAATTAAATGTTTTAACCAATATTTTAATATTCATTATAAAAAAATAAGAATTTATACAGTAGTAATTTCCTAATGTAATTCTCGTGTTACTATTTTTTTTGGTTTCCATTGACAAAGCAGTTAGAAGACTCTTGAGAAGAGTCTTCACTCTAGGCGTCTTGCGAGAAAATCTTGTTTATGACTAGAGTGAGATGTTACACCATGCATTATGCAGCTACGGGCACATCATAATAAAAAAACAACCTGTTTATATTTATTTTTTATATAATTCTATCTAATTTGTCGTTAAGAATTCCGTGAAAAATCTTACCCGTAATTTTCTTCTTTCGAGTGATGTCATCTCTAGGAGGCATTCCCTACCACTCATAATTTTCTCTTTCACCTTATTTTTTTTCCCTTCTTTTACGACACATTTAATTATTTTTTTTCATGTATAACTCAAGAAAAAAAATGTGTGTAGGTTTTTCTGCGGTGGTATAAATGAAGGAAATTAAAAACTTAATTGAATTTACATGTACGGGAAAAAGTTTGGCAATTTCCAGAGTTGAGACCAAATACACGTTTGCATGTGCCATCAAAAAGATACAAAGTCACGTCAACTTCATAATTCACGGGATGAGATTAAAGTATTGCAGACTTTAAGTAAGGACACGGCTTACATGATAATTACAGTTGCTGCACTAAGTAAGGAAAATAGAGACTTTGATGTTGCCTTCTTAATCTCACGTATTCTACTACACAAAATCCAATAAACTATTTATATTGTACGTTTTTTAGCTACTATTATTGTGAACTTTGGATATAATTTCATTGGGAAAGTCGGCATTTTTTTACCGTGAACTTACTACATCATGTTCCTATAAAGCATTGTTTGTTCACACAAATTAAGAAAACAACAAATTCATGGTGACAATCATTGTCTAAAGTTGAACAAAAACATTGTGTCCATATGTACAGAGGTGACAGATAATAAAACAATAAAAGCAACGTGTGTATGTATAGTTTGGCACAAACATTATTATTATTTTTATCATCGTTGTGTGAATGGAGCGAAAAAAGCAATGAAAAGAGAAAATTTCTTCAGGATATTCACGCAGTGAAGCTAATGGTGTTAAACAAAATGGCAAATTAAAAAACCAGTTTAAAACTGTCAAATAGAGTAATTCTTGCAGCATGATTTGATTTTAGAAAGCAGGAAGCACGATGCTGCTATGGGAATTGGGTCATAAACACGATCACGCGGAATTCATCGTAGCATAGTGACAAAGAGCAAAACTAAACTTCCAAGCAACTGCGAAATTTGTCTTACTGACCCATAGGTAAAACCTAATGGAACATTTCTTATTTAACTTCAACACGAGTTAAGAAGTTTTACCCATTAGTTTACCGTTTTGCAGGCCACTACGGAAATTTAAAATATTCATAGGTTACTCTAGATTTCTAGAAGAAAATTGTACGAATAAATTGAAATTGACCACTTGAAATCTGCCAGAGGTGACCTTTTGAACAAATCTTAATGAGCCCAGAATGCATAACTGTCGTGATGCATCTTTAAATTCGTATTTAAATTAACTATGCAACAACTGAAATAATTCCACTGAATAACATGGGTGACTTGCAGAGAAGCTGTTGTAGGAGCAGGGTGCCTTTTACTGTCTATTGTTGATGTATCTATTTTTATTTCGGTTGAATTGGAAACAAAACTGGATTCTGTGAGCTCGTGGCTGCAACTTTTTGAATATGACTTGGTTGTAGACTCATAGTTTTGGATGTGACAATGCTATTGCCGTAAAAATAACTTTGAATATTTCGAATATTGCGCAGCAGTATGAGCTAAATGAATAAATAATTTTCCCGTCATTTTTGACGGGCTATTTACTAGTATGACTATAATCAACATATCTGCAATAATAAGCTAGATATTTCCCTGATACACTTGAGATGAAGCACCCTGCGTATGTACTACTACCAGTAGTAGATAAACAGCAACAAAGTTAACGTCAAACTAATCAGCGCGTTAGGTATCAGGTTGATGATATTGTGATGTTACAATTTCTGCATTTGTTTCGTTTCAGTGAGAAGGAAGCATCCGTGATGCGCGCCAACAGCTGGCTCTACCATTACTATTCCGTCCAGAACAAACTACAGTATGGACTCACATACGAATCCCACCCAGCCCGAATGCCTCCTTACTACCCTTCGGTTGTGCCTTACACAATGGCCGCTACCCACACGGAAGTTCCTGGAGTACCCTCCCCATACATGCCATCCCCACAGCCTGGTCCGTCATCTTCCTTGAATGGTTCTCAACCCCATCTCAATCCTGTAATGCCACCTCCACCTCACCAGTACGGTTTCCCACCTCCAGGAAGCTACCACCATCTTCCGACAAGTGCCTCTCCAGAACCCCGGTCGATAAAAAGACGCGCGGTGCTGATCAGACCAGAACTATCGTACGGAGCAATCGCTGAACACCACACTAGTCCTTGCTGGCCAGAAATGATGTCTAGCATGGGATACGGTTGCGTGACAGGTGTATTGGCTGCACCAGTTCCTTTACCCACTGGTCCGAAGCTTGCGGGAAAGAAGTACGTAACTGCATTGCCGGAAGAGGAAGAGCCGTGGACAGCTTCTTCACCCCCGTGGGTGAGCGAAAGTGGAAGTCAGACTGTGCCTGATCTGATTTCCTGGAATCCCAAATCCAGAACTGCAGCCAGTCATCGCAAATCGAGTCGCAGCGATGGAGAGGACAACGAAATGGATGTTGCCGCTGTTCCCGAACAGTTTGTACCGGACGAACCCTCTCATCGCCAAGGCCATGCTTTCAATGGCAGCGTTTTCACAACACTCGCATCTCGACTAAAAAGTGAATCGAGACCCTTGCTATTGGAAAAGAACAGTGCATGGATGGACCCTCAAGGACCTGCGCGTCATTTCCACGGGCATCGCTATTTACACCCAGCGGAAACCGATGACGTGAGAAACAACTGTTTTTGTGAACCAGCGTTTGTGTCGAAATCGTGTTCTCCACAAAGTGCATCGTTCGCTTCTCACATGGAATTTGCCATGATGGATTCTTCTGCCTATGCAGGAACATGCCACAGTTTGAGCAACGGTAGTTGTGGCAATGGTAGTAGTTCGGAACCTGACAGTCCTGGATGGTTATCACCTGCCACATGGCCTTTGCACATGTCAGCCAGAGAGTGCAGTCGCTGCACTGTGTGGACTCCTAACCCTACCTATGCTACCAGATTCCCTTTTGATGCTCATCTTGGATATAAACGAGATTCGCTTCCGCCTACGCCGAGTAATTCTCCTCAATCGTCGGGAGAAGATCACTCACGTGCTTCTTGGGCATCCGAGAGTTCGCCGCTTGCGCCCCAAGTCATGGGTCACGTGCCTAGTTGTATCAGTTCACAAACGACACCATGTCAGAATGCTTTCTGGTGAGTATATAATTTACAATTTTATCACAATAATTTGTTCTACAAGAAGTTCTGGAGATTGTGTTAGAAAGAGTGTTAATTACGAAAAATACATTTTATTGCATAGAGAGAGAGAAAGAGAGCTGTAGAATCTGAATCTGTCTGCCATAAAAAATTATTGATTACAAGCGTTAAAATAACTTTACATTATGAGGAAACGTTCTTACAAACTATTCTAATGTATTAGTTTTAAATAGTTTTTCTATCACTATTTCACAAGAAAGTCCAAATTAGTATAAACGTAATTTTCGTGTACCATATTTTTAGCATTTGTTATTCAGGTGTCCAACCAGTCAGTGCTCTCGTTATTCACTAAGTACCTACCTATCTTCAACTGTTCATATGGATCGTCTTAAACCATACCGAACTAAGTCAAAAAACTTCATTTGAGAAAATTATGATTATACGTATATTTGTCCATAGGGTTGTATGCTACTCCGATTGGTTCATAGTGCCGTGTAACTCTCTCTAATTGCCCCAGCGATACAAGTCTATGCCTAGATCATGACTTAGTGGTCTCATTTCATGCATTAAGTCAGAAACTGTAAAACTGAGTTAATTCAGTATGGTTTAACAAAATCCATATGTACAATGCTGTATACACTGAAAACAAATTTCGTGCTCCCAACATTAGCTATTCAAAAATGAAAATATTGCACATTATCTTTGATGAAATATTGGACATCATATTATCATCGTTCCTATTCAAGTTTCAAGTATCTGACGCATTGAATGCATTGCTGTTTTCAGACATTTGGCCACAGCAGCATGAATTATAAGTCTGTGACTTCCAGTGGTATGACATATTGTCAGCAAATTCCACCACTACTCATTCCATTAATTCATCGGATTAAACTGCCATCAATTCATGTCATTTTCCTGCCGGCCAGGTCTACTTAGTTACAGGACACCAGCAGAAGGAGCAGTAGTTACTGAAGTCTATGGGATAATATGACTATATACTGTATATAATAAGGAGTTACATGATAACGAGCAGGCCTTTGGATACAGTGCTCATCAAGAATTGCTTAAACGGTATGGGATACTATGTAAGTCGGCGTGGTTCAAAATGTGTTTCTTATAGCTTAACTGTCAAAATGCTTACTGTAATCAAACGTAGGTGTGAAGATTGTTTCTTGTTGTTAACAAAACATTTATGGGAAAAAAAATGAAATTAGAAAATAGTTCACAATTTTTTTTTAAACATTGCTGTCTTACAACTTATCTGAATCAGGTCTTATATTGTGAAGCATCAACGAATTGTGAGCTTCGAAACATATCACTGGTATTTTTTAATCGAATCTGCTATGTGATTGGTCGGCTATTTTTTTAATAACTTTTTTAAAACACTTGGCATTTTCCCCTACCCTTGACTACTTGATGAAAAATTAAGTACAAAATTAAAAAAGTTTTCTTTTTACCTCGCTGACTGGGTAGCATTTAAAACTTCTCCTCACACCACGACGTTTCACCTCCCACTTAAAGGCTTTATCAAAACACTTTAAGGCTATTTTGTAAAACTTTTTAAAACACTATAAAACTACAACTGGTCTGTTAAAAAGCAAAATTAACGACACCACAAATTATCAACCTCACAAACTATTGGCATCACTTTTAGCTAGCCTGTGGTTCCTGAATTTCGTGTTAGAACTTTTGTGGCCATTTTTCTTGTGCCCAATGATAAGACAACCGAATTTTGGGACCCTGCATCTATCGTTTCCAGGTTTCCTTATTATTGTGCACATGAGAAATGGCCGCAAAAACTCCCCACACGAAAATCCAGGGACCACAGAAATTGAACGATGAGTTCGGGAAAACGATACACCCGGGAACGATACAGATTTCATTGTGTGCATGTGTATTGTGTATTATGTATGTATGTATGTACTTATGTAATATTGTATATATGCATACACCCATATTGATTCTGGGCTTCGACTCCACCCTTCAAAATAGTCATTTTTCCAAATCCATTCAAAATATAAAAAAATAAGCACAATTACGACATCAACATTTTATTTCCTGGAATTGTAATCGACTGCCATTTCGTGACACGTAGGTAATTAATGATCGTGAAGTTCACGCCTCATGTAAGCGAATTTGCCAAAAATTTCACTCGCACTGACACGTGGTATCCGCCCACAACAAACCCTTATCGCAACACCCTCAACAACAACCTCCGATGCCAATAGTATTATGACCACTGTTCAGAGCCAAACATAATATTGAGGATAGTACTTGGCAGGGAACCTTACACTACTACGTACGCCTTCAGGGGGGGAGGGAAGTGGCATGCAATGGAATACATTCTCGGCTCGTTTGGTTTTGAAGCAACTTCTTTCTAGGTGTCAAAAATACTAGTAGGAGCTTGACTTTTACGAGCGATTGGCGTTACGGTGATGATTTACGTATTGGGTCATATAGTAGAACGAAAACAAGCTGGTGCTTTTTATTTTCTTACATGTTGTTAGAATTGCGCCAATATTCACTACGGTACCCACAGCAATCGTAAATTTGGGAACTAAATGAATGGACATTAAGCAAGTTTACGAGTAACAAAAAAGAGCTGCTATCTGTATTGTGCAAGCATAAAAATCACTGGATCGTTAAACGTTGCGATTGATAAGAACTAATGGACTAAATAATAACAACGTATATCGGTTCAAAACCCTCCCAACTTCTGTGTATGACTCGTAAGTTTCAATGGGAGTTTCTCCATAATGACATTATTTTAAAAAAAAATCAGTCAAACTTTTCTATAACACGATTTTCTTTAATATAAGTGACATATATAACAGTTGACTGGCTATATGATTTGTCACCATTATGCAAATTTTTCTCAACAAAACAAATTGGTTTAAGATCCAATCGAACTCTCACTTACCGGTACTTACAAATTTTTGTATAAGTTTTCTGACATTAATTCTCATATACATAACGTTCCGCAATGTATTGAACACTTTCGTGCCAGTTAAATAATTGAAGAAAAAAAGTAATTAACTTTTGTTACTGTACTTGGAACTTTTTTTTTTGTCAAAAACTTTATTATCATTTTAAAAAACTAAATTTTTAATGTCAACTCGAATTACTGACTCAAAGTACGGCTCATTACAATTAAGACTATAGCCTTACGTTACATTTTCGTGAGCCCATATGTGTAGGTAGAGTTGCCACCCGTCATTTATTTTAAAGGACAACATACTGTTCAACAATTTGTACTTTGTCCATTACCGAAGTGATAAAGGACACAAAATGTGCTTTATTTCAAAAAAAGGATAGATTTTTCCAAAAAAATACTGAAATTCCAGAAACATTAGCAATTTTGTTGGGAAAAAGTAAGTTTCAATTTCAATGTGTATCATTTCTCAGTGACAGGCCTGACCTACCATTTTAACATTATAAGTAAATAAATATAAATAAGTAGGCCTACTACAGAATGTTATAGAAATCAAACTTGCACTACATAAAATGACATGAAAACTAAATTTACAATAAATAAAATGTGATTTTTCGGGGACTTGAAAAGGTGGCAACTCTATGCGTAGGATACTATATATTCACACACCGAGAAATATTTAGATTTTTTCATTGGCCATCACAAAGATTTACATGTATTTATTTGTCATAAAATGTTATGATTGTTGATTAAAAAATGAACATTTACAGGTAAAGTAAAGTTATGTCGGCTTGTAAACTCAAGTTGGACCAAAACAGTTAACAAATACAGTACACAAGGGATCTGGATCACCTACGCGAACTACTTGTATAAATCTATCGCAGAGTGTTTATAACCATTGCATAACCACATTTCAAAATGTAACGACGAATTTGATTGGTGCCTTTCAATAATGTAATGGCGTCTAACTCTACCGGATTTTTGAAAAGATATTTTTTACAATTTCCAATCTATTAAATGCAGTGGGAAGTTCTCGTAACAATTTTAATGACTACACTATTCGAGTCTATGAGAATATATCAATATTAAATGCGAGTTGTTATTTTTATGAGTGGCATTATAATAATATATTTCCACTGATCTCACACTAATTTGCAATGTCATTCAACTGTTTTATTTTTCGAATAATATTTTGGAATATTAAGGTTGTGATAAAATGTATTTAAACAAAGTGCCTGTTAATCTTTTTAAAAAAAAAATAATAATAACCAAATGACAGTGTGCTACATATTGACCACAGCTCAAAGTTTTATACCTCAGTGTAACTGACAGTATTTTTACATTTTCATTATGCATTTCATCGTTTATTCTAATCACAGGTGAAATTAAATTATTTAAGAAACAAAACTGGAACGTTGTCGTTTATTTCTTTATTTTTGTTTGTTGAAGAAAAATGTTTGTTTTTTTATTGGAAGTTTGAACGAAACAAATCCAGTTTTAAAATTATACATATAAACTTCATCTTATTTGAATGTATCATTATTTTGTTTTTCCAGATCTTAAAAGATCATGTATCAATGTATAGGTGTTGCTAATTTGTTTGTAAATCAGGTTGTTTTTTGTTTTTTTTGTAAAAATCATGAATTGTTAAAAATTTATTTTTGGACTTATGGAATATAAAAAAAAAAATGAATCACACTGTATTTTGGCTTGGATTTACTTTTTTACATCAAATGTAAAAGTTTTAATTTTCTAAACAAATGTGATAATAAATATTTTGATATTTCAATGCGAGTTTCTTTCTTTCCTGTGTGTTTGTAGTTATTTGAAATATGTAGTTTCTGTATATTATATACAGTATGTCTATGTTACCGGTAATGTATAGAATGCCAAGCCTGATTTAGGCAATGTATAAAACTTAGATTGGTATAGTTGCGTTAAACAAACGTTTAGGTTGGGTTTAAATTTAAATCTAAATAAAAATTTGGACAAATAAAAATATAGCAATACAACATTTATGAAAATTTTACGTTTGCGTTGTTTTGTATGTTTTCTAGTTCAAAAGTTTAATAATATAAATAAATAAAATGTTTATTAGAGAAAATGTTGTAAACTAACCTAAGCAGTATAGAGTATATAATATGTAGGTTCATACAATGTCTGGATTCTATACATTGCCAGTGACATATACAGTATAATCGCCATAATATAGCTGTTATATAGTAAAACATATTAATAGCTTAGTGTTTAGATCAACTGCATATATACAATGTACATTTCATACGTATATACAGTACACGTATACTAAATAATGTCACATATTTTAATTAATAGATTTTATACATTTCAACAATAGAACAAACTTTTTGTACAAGTATAATTTTAATGGTACGACTTTCAGTTCATAATGTATAACCATGGCATTAAAAAACCTGAAACGATAATTCACCACGAATCAACCGTTCATACATCAAATTAATGCAATTACTGAGCTCGTAATAGTAATTATCGTACTTATATTTTTATACCAAACAAGTATTTTTAAAAAAAAAAAAACTTGGATAATGTGTCATATAGTCAGTTAAATAGCGACAAAAAAAATACATATGAAAAAACAACAACAAAAAAACCAGCTTAAATATGTTTGAAATTCTCTAAAGCTTCTGACCCAGTCGAGGTGCTCGAACTTTTGAATTCATTAGAAAACTCGGACCAAGTGGACCACCCTGGTTGAGTTAGCAAGCAACAACTTTAACTTGTGCAATTGAAATCCAAGTTAACAGCTTTAGAAATCGAGTTTTAGCCGAAATGTGGCACTCGTTACCGTGTTTTTACAACGCGATGCTAATTGGCATAGACGACAAACTTAACAAAAGAAATACATATACAGTAGATAAACACAATCACAAACTTTATTTGTTGCTGTGACTGTGATGCATTGTTTAGTCAGTTTACACCTTTCACGAGTTGTTTCTAACCGAACAAAAATTGATAAACAATACGCCCACAAAGTTCAGCTTGGTTTCCTTGCAAAGTGTTTGTTTATTTTCCAGTTGCTTTTGAAAAACCCTGTATACAAAATGATTCAGAATATAATAAGCGTCATTAACTTTCAGAGATGAGATGATAGAGGGCATGTAATAAAACATCTTGTGTTCATAAACTATAGTCCAGAAATATTTCTGTATCGAGATACAACAAAATTTATGACGTATTGGTAATACATTGGTTCAATACCACTGGAAATAAACCAACACGTTACATTTCCATTGAGAATACATTGAATCTAAATTTCCGTGATTGTTGTATTTGTTGTAACTCGTTACGAAATTACTTCCGGACTATAGTTTACTAATAAAAGATGTTTCATTTCATGAAAGTTCGGAATATTTTTTAAAGTCACTCTATATAAGCTCTAGTGTTAGTTACTAGTTAGTGATCCCAGTGTTGGTTTTCAAAACACAAAATTCATGTTATTTTCCTAGTTTATCATAGTACAGGTCCTCGGTCTTCGATTTACGCGAGGTTAGGTTCTTCAGAAAACAGAAACATTTCAGCATTTGCACCGTACACGTTGTCAGAAGACAGAAGACAGCAGTTGCAGAAGTCACTTGTACAGTACGTATACTAATGCATAAAATCGGATAATAGCGAACGTTTGCTCGCAAATAACGAGCATCTAGAAGTTCTCGCTTTATAACAGCGAAAACATACAAGTATACAAAACCCGCATCAATTGGAATTTCTCTATACAAGAGTTATAATTTGTATTAAAAGTAATAGTTCTCAATTGGTATTAAAAGTCATATAAACAGACTTATTGTTTTTACTCGAGTTGTTATGGTTCAAGTTTATTATTATCAATTCAATTTGGAAAGTGGTTGTTGAAAGAAAAATAAGTCTCGCGAATGTTAGAAGCCAAACTGACGAATACAATGTAGAAGGTTCACCGTTCGAAAGCACGAGTTTTTTCAACTGGTTATTAAAAAAAAAACAAATGACATTTCTTAACTGAATACAACTGGTAATAAGCCTGTCTTCTCGGAACTATATTTCATATACGGGTGGACCAGAAACCGAATCGACTGCAGGTGTGGATAATCATAGTTTACGAATTGTTATGGGACGGCTACGACAAATTGTCTTGTGTTACATGCCTATTGAGACTCGGAGCAGTTCATTTAAAATCACTATGTGGGAAACTGAGCTCTATGTAAAAGTAGTCTTTCCTGTTCTAATCATCACTTAAAAAGAGAAGAAAACCACAACACAAAAATATTACAATCAACAACTAGTTATCGCACTTTTACCTTGCAGTGGAATGAACTATTAGGCTACGTATCACACACTCCATCATTAATAACGATATCCATATAACATTATTATTCACTGGAACTCTTTACCAATTTATATTAGAAAATTACCCTTTTGCACAAATATAAAATGCAACAATATTTGTTCAGAATTTAAAACAAAATTATACAGTATTGATTTTTTGTTAGGTTTGTTATTTGTATAACGCATGTCTTGTAATATCCCAATGAGACGTTGATTTGAAAAAAAAATATGGTGCGGTAAGCAGAATTATTAAATAAAGAAATTGATCCTACCTTCAATCACCAACAACTTAAAAGTCCATCATAAAATCCATTTCCAACGTCGACTGGCAGGAATCACGGATCACAAAAATACGTTCATCAAAGCAAATATGCGTTCGATATTAATTCGAATGATTATCATGAATTTCAATTTCTGACTATAATCTGTTAAGTTGGTATGGCACTTGACTTCATTGGGTAAAGATTTGAAGTAAGCTACTGTACACCCACTTTTGTTTTTACACATTGGCTACGTTCTGTAGCAGACAGTACAAGTAAACAATGTAAAATAGGTAGACTGCATAGAAACACCGTGATAAGGCTTCCGCCACTTCAAAAATAATATAAATTCCAATACACAAAAAAAGTAATTTAGTAAATCGTTTGTGAATTTTTTCAGGTCACAAATTGATGAACAAAAAATTGATAAAAATAAGAGTACCCTGAAACTATACTTTTTTTGTAGATAATTTGCGCTATCAATCAACTATTCATCTACATAGTACACTATACATGTTAACATGCCTCTTACAGTTGTCACTTTCATTCGTTATGGAAACGTTCACGTTCTTTAATTGAATTGGCATTAATTGGCAAACGTTGATTAGTTTTCGTTGTTTTTCAAGCGGTGATAGTGTATATTTAGCCACGATAGTGACAGACGCGTAAACAGCCATTTTGTAAATACTAACAGTCGCGAGGGCTTATGGGATGAAGCAATCCGACGCAAAGTTGTATGATCATAGATGACGTCATCACAAAGTTAAGTTTTCTGTTGGTTTCTCTGCATTACATTATGCATAGCAGCGCAAATTTTTTTTTAAGAATTCACTCAGTAAAATGAAAAAATAAACTAAACTATTCACACAATACATCTATGAATGTACATGTTTAAATTATGCATATATTACGTATAAAGTAATTTTTAACTTACTTAAAAACATGTACTTAATGCAAATCTACACTACACACAGTAGGCTACTACTATCAAAAACACCTTTATACTTGCTTTTACTTTGAGTAACCAACACCGAACAAGAGACAAAACAAATATTTACTGAGAAAAATCAACTACATACTAACGGAGACACCCTATAAATATAAAGCATTTGTACGGATATTCCTCTTTTTTGAATCAGTAGAAAAACTATATATTTCTTGAGCATGTTATATAAAAATCGTGTAAAAACAAAATTGGATGCACAAAAATACCACTATCTGACAAGATTCCAATACCTGACAAACTAGTTTAAAAATTATTTCGAGACCAAAAAAAAAAAATTAATACAAGGTGTGATAAATAAATTCGGTGACTAGTTAAATTGCGTAATTGTGACGCATACGGAATGATATACAACAAATAAGACAATTCATGGACATTACGTGTGTACAGTACTTTTGACTGTAGGAGGTAGGTATTTGTAATTTAAGGACTTCCGTTAGGGTATGTCATTTAGCATACCAAATTTAACACATTATTACAATCAAATTTGACGTTTGATTCTAGGAAACAAAATCAAATGCAAAAAAAAAAAAGAAAAGGTCCAACGGAACATAAGAACAAAAACAAAAGTAAAACAAAACAAAAAAGACGTCAAATATAATTTTTGACTTATTTTCCTTTTATAATTTTTTTGGCTTTCGTTCATTTGTCTTGTTTTTGATTTGTTTTCCGTTGACTTAATTTCTTATAATCTTACTTTTACAAATCCATGATACATCCCTGTATCAAGCTCCGATCGAAAGTAGCGAAAGTTTAAGTTTGAGCGTGTCAACACCAATCTAGATCCATATACAGGGTGTAACAAAAATGCTTGTCAAATGTTGAGAGTGAATAGTACCTACCAAAGAAAACAAACACAGAAGGACCCTACGTTTGGCTTATTAGGTTAATGCTAGTGTCAACGACACCCGGCTAAAATGAGACTTGTTCGAGCCTGCATTGACTAAAACGGAGAACATTTGGAACATTTATTGCGGTAAGTGTCATCAGTGACAACTATAGTTACAGTGTACTACATAAGTAAGAGACTACACTGCATTACACTAATAGGCAAATGTAGCGCAAACGAAGCATTTGCGGAGTGGCCTTTTGTGTGGAGAAGACTACTTGACCTCAACGTTTACATATTTTGTTACACCTTGTATAGTAACAGTACGTTCACGTAATGTAACGGAGTCCGTGATTGAAGAATGTGTTAAACCTGTGAAAAATCATTGACAAACCATTATAGCAAACAATTGACAACCAATCATTGAAAGTAGTTTGCAACTATGTACTATAATGGGTAAACCGCTGTTAATTATATTACTATGCTATGATTTAATTTTTTCCCATTGATTTATTTCATATTTCAACAATGTGTTTGTCCATATTTAAAAATTGGATATTTGCTAAAACTTTGTAAATTGGTGCTGAATTTTCTCACAAACTCGAGATTGTTCGCATTTGTGAGAAAATAAACGTCCCCGAACATCACGATTTAAAAAAACATATACAGTATAAATATATAAATATATTAAAAAACAATTCTTTGAAGTGGAAATTCGATCACCACCCTGCCCTGCAGGGGGTGTTAAATCTACATTTTTTTATTATATGAAAAAGAAGATCCAGCTGTCGAATGTCGAGTAAAGTTAACACCCTCGATTCACTTATTATTCCAACTGCTGAATTATTCCATTCTAATTATTCCATACAACATTTCTCCGAAACATCAGCTGGATATGCAATCCCCAATTCAAAATTCATAAGCTTGAAATTTCGTATTATTGAACAAAAAATATAATTGGCACCTATAAATAAAACAAAGGTAGACAATAGTCTCCAAAAAATATCGTCAACCTTGAACTAATCTGATCAGATTTTTTCTTTCGTTTCAACACATTCGGCTAACATAAAGTACCACTAATAATCACGTGTCAATAGCCAAAATCAATCTTAAAACAATTAATAAATAATGTATTGTTTTTCCCTCCACTTTCAATTATCACAATTCTCTGTCAACTTGAATTGGAGATCCCATGTTACGATAACGTTATCGGTTCAAGGCAATTTGCAGTTTCAAAATTAAGTTGCCTTGAAATTTTTGTCGCGGCCTATTAATCGAAAAAAATATAAAACAAATAAGATAAGCACCTACAAGATGAGTTTAAGATAAGTTTTTGATATGTCAAACTTCTTCTTTTTTTTTACAATGGAACAAGATATTTTTTTTCTCATAAAACCATAAACTATCCAATTTTTTTTTTTAATATAAAGTTTGAAAACGTCTTAAACATTCTATAATGTATATTTTATTATAATGCACGTATGCGTTATCAATTATCGTATAGGTAACGTAATTGCAAAATAAAATAAAAGAGAAAATATTTTGCACGAGTCGTGATGTTTGTTATAGAAAATTTACGTAAAACAAAAGTTCGTGAAACTTGAGTTGCCTATTTTGGCCTCATTACACACTTTTATTGATGTGGCAAGAGAGTAATTTGTGGACAACTGTGACGTTAACTTTCAGTTGTTGAGCAAGAAGTTGACGTTACAATTGTCAGACCTTTTGGAGACCCCTCCAGTCGCGTACAGTAGGTTAGGTTAGAGTAACTGTAGGGAGTTTTAACCCAAAATGTTCCAGTTGTCCACAAATTGCTCCACTGGCCACACCAAACATTGCATTAAGAGTACTATTTTATAGTACACAGTGTCTTATCAATGTAACATATAAAGTACAATATTTTGAAAATAATGATTCTAATGGTTTTTTTGTTGCCAAAATCATTCCTTTAATCTTCAGCAGAAGTTTATGAGACAAAATAAAAAAGGGTTTTAGTAAATTTTAATGGCGACTGCATTTCAAGAGTTAGAAAGAATTCCGTTTTATTCATTAAAAATATGTGTTTGTAAGGAGACAATTCTCTAATACTGTACTTTTCATAATTATATTTAAATGTACTGTATATGTATAAATGTAAAACAATATTTACCACCCCTTCCAAACCCAGATTCTATGTCGAATCCCTCCAAAACAAATTTCTGGATACGTCCCTGTTACATATTAAACCAGCTATTTTGAGAAACTAAAACAATGAGGTGTGAAAACTTCACTTTTGACATTTCCATGTTAGATCTTCATTATAAAATGATTCGTTTCCTGCAAGACCAGAATAGAAAACTTGATATTACTCGTTTCGGGGTCATTAACTCAATTTCTCAAGGCAAACATCTAACAATGAAACCAATTTTTTTGTAACAAGAATAACTTCCATTTCTCACATTTTTCATCCGTTCTCACCTATGACAACACACCAGTCACCAGATATGTTTGACACAAAATAATAATGTTCGGACCAAACAACATGGTGAACTCTTAAGCGGGTTTTAGCATTTCAATGACAGTTTTTAAGTACAACTGGAACAACCCAAACTGCAAAGAATCATGATCATGACATATCGAATTGGCTATTTTTGGAAACTAGAACAATGAGGTGTGAAAACTCTGCTTTTGGCACTTCCATGTTAGATCTTTATTATAAAATGATTCATTTTCTGCAAGACCAGAATAGCAAACTTGATATAACTTGTTTCGGGGTCATTAACTCATTTCTCAAGGCAGACATGTAACAATGAAACCAACAATACAAAATTTTTTGTGACATAAAGCCTATTTTTCAGTTCTGACATTTTCCACTCCAAAGCAAGCTTTCTATTACTCGAATTATTATTATATTACAAAAACACTAATAATTTCGAGTTATACAAGTTTCACGTCAACGTTAGACCGTGATACACAATAATAGTAATAAAAAAAATTCAATGTCACTCTCTGTAAACCCGGATACTAAGTTCCACCCAAGAAAATCATCCACTTCCAAATAGAGCATACCAGAAAGTGGTTTCTAATGCAATATGAAAACAACTGGCGAGTTTCTTATTTACTAACGTAAGCTAGTTCTAGTTATTAGCACGCGTACAATATAACCTCTATATTTTGTGGATAGCTGTTTGTTTGTTTGATATGGACCTCTATATTTTTCATTTAATTCACTTGAAATTTGGTATGCCAACACATCCCATTCCCAGTTGAGTTTTAGGCTATTGCTCAGATCTTTCTTTGCTATAGACTTCCAAATTTTTCATTCAATTGACTTGAAATTTACTATGTCACCACATCCCATTCCCAGTTAGGTTTTAGTCTATTGCTCAGATATTTGTTTGTTTGTTTGCTATGGACTCCCATATTTTATCATTCAATTGATCTGAAATTTGATATGTCAGCACATCTTATCCCCATTTTAATTTTAAGCTATTGTAAATGTTAAAACGTTTATTGGAAAGTCGACATACTAGTCTTCTGTCGACATACCCTTCCCTTCAAAATTCGTCATTTTTTGTTACGTTTACGCAGCCGTTGTTAGGAAGAAGGGTTCAGAATTAACTAACGTGTCATGATTTTGAAGACACGTACAGTAAGTACTGGCTCAATTTCATAACTTATGAAATTGAGCCAATAGCTATGATGTAGTAATGTACGGTATTGTATTTGGAGATAATGCGTAAGCCACTACAAAAGAATTTCACATTTCTTCCCGGCCAACACCGGAAAGCGGAAACTTCAGCTAGTGTTTAACGGTCATCCATCGACGTAACGTCAATGACAAACAAAGCATTTCTTCATTTCATTCATCACTCATTTTGTCAATCTAGTAAAAACATCGATATTTTCAATAGCTCTCTTCTATAAACGGGAGAGTTTGTTTTTAAGTTTATCCCACGGACTGTCGACGTTACTAAGGATGGACGTCTTTAAAAGCCCTGTAAGTTATCTTATCACTTCCATCTTGATTTACACCAAGGTTGCCGTTATGAATGAGTTGGCAGATTATTTAATAGTCATGTTTCATTTTAAATAAGCTTTCACGAGCGTGCCATGGTTCACTAAGTTCCAACTTTAGTAATCCTTCGCATGATAACTACCCAACGCACCAAAGTAGATCACCGAAAGTTCTTTACTTTAAAAATAATGACAAATTAGCCTCTCGTTGCCTTGGTTTAACCTTTCCTTAGGTTCTTGCAAACAGGATCGGTCTTTGTTGGTAAACCTGTTAATTATCGTTTTCCATGATTGGAATATTCCCAACACAGATGGAGCGATTAATTATATACAAATACTGTATACGCTGCACAATAGTGTCGTATGACCACAATTTATGCTAGTTGTGTAACTAACGTAGCTGATGTATGTACGTCTAAAATGACAGAGTGGTTTATTGGTAGGTGAAACTTAAATGGAAATTCATTGAGAGATCATAAATTCACCATGTTGTGAACAAGTAAAGTTGAATGAAAGTGAAAGGTTGTCCTTATTTGTAAAAAAACGGTATACGTCATGTCAAAGCAAAGATTTGTATACGACTCCAATCAATCCATTATTCATCAGATGAAACCTATTCAAAAATTTATTTCAAAACTATTTCCATTTATAGCTATAAAAATTAAACTAATAGAATATTTATTTAGACTGTTTTCGAATTTGTTTAAAAAAGTACACATGAAAAGTAATAGACATGCAATACATGTATGTATGCCCGTCAACAATGACGAGAAGGCTTCTTTCCATTATGCAGTTTATTGTTTATCAAGTTGCCTGATGGCATTCGCATTTTAACTCATGTTGCGAATAGCGAGCTATTTTTTTTCATTACATCTCATTATTAGCATTCTATCCAGCGGATAATATTCTTTACACTCACGTTGTTATAGTAAACCCCGTGGATTGAAGTGTAACACATACAAAAGAAATTACTGTATATAGTTTTAATACTAGTTCGCAGTGATGAGCAGTAGTTCAACTAGTAGTCGAACTACTAGTTAAATTACTTTTACAGTAATTACTAGATAGTATATAACTACTTCTGTAAAGTGATTACAGCTACTTAATTTAATTAATTTACATGGTAGTTAACTACGTAGTTCAACTTAATGCTAATAATTTGATGACACGAAGTTTGATAACTTACGTTTTTTGTAGATATTCGCCATTTTGTTTTTATTAAACATAAATTAATAAATAAATAAATAAAAAACTGAACAAGTTGCAAAGCATCTTGGCTTCATCATCAGCAGTGTGTAAATGGTTAACAAATTTTTTCTCGAAGACAGAGTTAAGTTAAAAGCTGGTTGAATAAAGTAAACTTTATTCAACCACCTTTTAAATTTATTTATGTAAACTGACTGATACCATAGACTATGAAAATACATCTAACTTCTTAGTCTACGTTGATACAATTAAAGTAATTTAGGCTGCTCTAAATGTTCACGGTATTATATAGGTTTATTATGTAATTGAAGGGCCTTGTGTAAAAAAGGATGTTACAATTTCGAGAAAAACGCGTTTAAAAATTTGAACTTGCCTTGCTGTCTATGGGCTACTTCACACTTCTTGCATTAATATCTTTGCACATAGTGTTTTTTTTCCTTCAAAATTATGCATTAAGAAGATAGAATTTCACCTATCATATTCGAAATGCTTCTAAGTCATTATTGGCAAAAATGTTCCTTGACACCCTTTTACACCAGGCCCTCCAATTACTAAACGATTTAGTGTTTCGCACGATACATAATACAACACGCGTTGGAAACATAGTACCTACTTCTTGTACATTAAAAATGAAAGGAGAACATAATAAAAAAAAACTACCTGCAGGCAACGAATGATGCTTACGTATTAGTTAGAACCTCATTGTACGTTCCTTTTAATCGGTTGCACGATTTCTTTTTAGAACACCCCTTATTTAAAACATGCAATTAGGATATATGAAATTCTAGTTTAAATCAACCTTCTCCATTCTATTCAAATAAAAGCGAACCGAGCGAAGGTTCTAATTTTTCAATTAGGTACGAAACCCACTTGGGGGGTGTAGAATTAATAAGCAATCTTCCGAGTCAACTTGTCATTTCCAAGTTGTTTTCTTTGGGCAATCGTCTTATTTTCTTTTCTATGCACCATGAATGAACCAAAATGCCACCGGAGATAATCAGAGTAGAAACTTTAGTATTTTTTTATACGCTTCTTCCAACCGCAAAGCATTATGTTTTTCACTTCAATTGCTTGCCGACTGCTTCCAGGCTTCTGTGCGCTAGGACTCAGAGAAATCCCCTACTGCTAATGAGCGCAAAGAAACTTTGTCGGAATAAGAATGAGACAGAAAACAAACGTATCCATTAAACGAATGCATATTGAGAAGCAGGTATCATTTCCATAAAAGTCGTATTGCTTTTCTGTTAATCGAGATGCCACTTGTGATGCTAGTGGTTGCATGGGATTGTTTTAACTTAACCTAAACTACTGTTTATTCTATGGGCGCAACTATCAGTTTAGTCAAAATTGAAGGGCCTAGTGTAAGAGGGTGTCAAGTAATATTTTTACAATTTCGATGAAAATTTGTTTAACGTTCTGAACTTGCTTTGTTGTCTATGGGCTATTTCACACTTCGTGCACTAATATTTTTTGCACATGTTGTTTTGCTCAAAATTATGCGTAGGAAGGTAGAATTGCTCCAAACACGTTCGAAAATGCTTCTCGGTCATTTAGACCAAAATGTTACTTAACACCTTTTTACAGCA